>CAJUYH010002650.1:0-38452 GCA_910591685.1 Galerucella tenella
CGTACCTATTGATTTTGCTGTCCGTCTGTCTCCAGGCTTTATATTATGAGTCGTAATAGTTAGACTGTTGATATGATGTATCATGTTACCGCTATAACAACAAATACTGAAAAACAGAATGAAATAAATACTTAAGAGAGCTCCCATACAACAAAGGTGATTTTTAAAAACAATCTAGCTCCATCTATAAGGAAATAGCTAACGCAGTATTCAGCAACAGGTAGACGCTTGAAATATTCACAGAATCTTGAGTTATATTATCATAGTAGCTGAATACTGTGTAGATGAAAATACGATTAATCGTCAATATTTCAAAGTATATGCAGCTGGTTTATAATCGAACATAAAAATTGCCAATCTACCAATAGTATATTAAGTATCAAGAACGGTAAGGGCATAGAGTAATAAATAAGAGAAGTCTTAAAACATATGGAAGAAACTAGCACAAAGTTTGTGCGCAGCCAGTAGAGCACAGCGCTTTACAGCAACTAACTGAACTAACAAACCCCGCCTCCCTCTACACAAAAACAAAACTTTTCAGTTTTAGTATTATTTCAATTTGAGGTTAGTCGTTGTCACTTGTGAATTTATTTTTATTTAATCTACTCATTGGCCCTTCTGCAAAGAAATTAATTATCTCCATCATTGGTACCTATACTATTATCACAGCAGTTATCATCACTTATCATAGGTAAGATAAAAAAGTAGATTTTTAATCCTAACCGTTTGAGGTTGGGTTTTCGTAAGGGAAACATTATTTGTAATTTTATCGTTTTTTTGCAGACAAAAACGACGGATTACCAGAAATTTGTGACCCAAACCAAAACAATATGTATGTAGTTGCTGCTTTTTTTTTTAGTTTCCTGATCTAGATATTAAACGAAGTCATAAATGGTTTGAAATAATGAACTTTACTTATTAAAAATAATAGGTGTTATTTGCGTGAAGATCACTTCCTTAAAAATAATTTTAGAGACTCATTTAGATTGACAAAATTTGCACTTCCTTTCTAAACTTTAGAGTACAATTTCCATCCCAATTCAGATTCAGGTAGGTATTGACTGTTTTTGTATGTTATTTTGAATATCTTATTGTATGAAAGATGTTGAATTAATAATATTATATTCTCTCACTTGCAAAGGGTTTTTTATTCTCCTACCGTAATTCCCTATAATATTATTCTTATAAAATATTTGCAGCTGAATGATTTAGCACAATAATGTTATTCCTTAGTCTTTAAAGACTTGACTTGAAAAACTAAAAAACAAATATTGAAGTGCAAAATCATTCAATTGCAAATATTGTACAATATTACGCGTATACTGAAAGCTTTAAAATTCGAAAAGCGCGCGTCTTGAGTGCTAGTTTGTACCAGTAGCCAAGGTTGGCGCTAGTGGTAACTTTGTGCAACAAAACACTACACGTTCAACATCTCTTTAACAACCCTACCCATGGGTAAGGGTTGTTTACCGGTCGACAGCAATGTTTGGAGTCTGAGCGTAGCGAAGCCTCCAATTTTGCTGGAGACCGGTATTACCCTCAACGTTCGAAATGCTTATACCATTTTTTGCGCGATCGTATTGAAATAAGCCTCGAATAAAATAATTTTTTTTTATTGGTGAACCATTTTACCTATTTAAAGCACGCCTCAGCGTGTTTAAATCGAACTTTTTAGCACGCGCGTGTTTTAAAGTTACCGTGGCAACATCAACAACTCGAGAAACGAAGTCTAAATGTATGGTCTAAATCATGTCTAAATGTCAATTTTTTTATTATTGATCTGACAGGAGTAGTTTGTAACGTCAAAACTTTTATTCGAACGATATTTAACAATGTCAAATTTATAAATTAAAATGGAAAGTGCCGTTGGTATTGTTTGAAATATTAATATTTCCATTTTTCAAATCTTAGGAAATGGTATTTAAATTAATACTATTGACATTCACAGAACTCAATAAGGTTGAACTTCCATCAAAATACAAATTAGTTTATGTTTTTCTCATTTCCATGACAACGCAAGGTGTACATCATATACGTCACGAATTCAACCATTTGACATTTAGTTGACGTTTCCATCTATGATTTCCATTTCTTGTTGTTGTAGTAGTTATAGACCGGTATTTATAATTTCAAAGTGCACCAATAAAAAAAATATCGTAAAGTATTCGTGGATAACTGGTCTTTAAAACACTTGCTCTATTTAGAGCACTCCGGCTTCGCCGTCGTGCTCCAAAAATCGCGCGTGTTTTAAAGACCTTAATATCCACTTATACTTCAATATACTATAAATACCTTCGGAATGAACGAAATGTCAAAAGTGACATTTATACTCCTCGATCAGTTTGAAATATAAATTGCATTTTGGTGAAATTGTTTTTATGATGCTATTTATTACTTTTTATATTGTTCTGTTCGTTTTTGTTCATTAAAAAAATATAAATCTTCCTATTTTTTGTTGTTCCTTTTGTGTAATGAATGAAGTAATATATAATTTAGGACCATTTAGATGTTTGTATGGTTAAGACGTCGGTAAGTGATTTACTTACCGACGTCTGAACGGTAAGTAAATCACAAATCATTTACCGACGTGTTAGACTTAGAAACCAGTAAACACAACCTACCGTCCTGACACAGATGCTGTAAATAAACAAAAAAGATCGATCGGGCAAAAAATAATAAAATAGCTTTTTGAAAATTGTTGTGTAGAGTGTAAAAGACACATATTTCCCTCCACGTTAGATTCAATTTCACGGTTGTGCAAATATTCAAGTTTACCTCGGCAACAGTAACAGACACATCGCCCTAAAGGGCGCTAAGTTTGACAATTCCGATGGATGCTCTTTCTCCCTATTTTCTGGAAACGATACCGACAGGAGACAGATATCAACGTTGAAACTGGGGATTAAGCTTTGATGAACATTTCGGTTAGCGGTTTTTGTCTTTATTCAAGCAAAGCAAACAATTTAGTTAGAAAATTGTTTGAAACAGAGTTGGTTCAGAAGTTATACTTATTTTTAAAGTTGTATTGTTTTTAATCAGATCGCTGGAGTTTTGGCTTCCTTTGACAGTGGTTGAAATCAGTGAAAATATAGAATAGGTAGGTATTTATATAACTCTTTATACTTAGCCTTGGTCGATACACAACTGTGTTTCAGAGACGGTTGCCGCTATAGCCTGGATTGATGAAAACATTAGAAGATGATATACCGGTCAAAAAATTTAAATTTTCAATGACCACCAGGCTCTGCTTAAAGCTATCAGCAATTCAACAACTAGGTCTAAACTGGTAAAAAACTGAAAGAATACCTTAATATGCTGGCAAGAGACAACAATGTGTCTATAATATGGGTTCCAGCGCATAAGGGGATTGCAGGGAATAAAATGGCAGACCAGCTAGCTGAAGAAGGCTCTGAAGGAGCCTTCACAGGTCCGGAACCGTTTTGTGGAATCACAAAGGATTACATAAGAGGGAAATGGGCACATTTAGGTCAATAGAATTTTTACATTATAGGTTTAAATTCCAATAAATCCGCTCCATTTATAGTTACCCTGAAAAAATTTAATCGATTGAATCAAAACTATCCGAGAAATTAAAATGTAAAGTTAGCTCCGCCCCTTAAACGAAAGGCGCCAAAGTGACGTCACATCAGCCGTGCCAGCCGTGGAGCTCGGCAGTATGGAGGTTCCAGGCGTATACTCGTGTAATAATTAATTTGTAGAAGGGCTTTGTGATGATCCGGGACAGAGAATCATGGGATAAAGAGACGAATACACAGCCTCATGGGACTGTCTGGTCCACAGATGGCTCATGCTCTGGTGACAGAGCAGGGGCTGGAATTTACTCTAGGAACCCAAGGACACAAATCTGTATACCATTGGGTGATGGTGTATCTGCATACCAGGCCGAGATATACGCTATCTAGGAATGTGCGCAGATAAACCTAGACAGAGGTTATGTGGATCGACGCATAACCATATACACCGACAGTCAGGCAGCAATTAAAGCCCTGAGTGGATATACCATTAACTCGGGACTTGCTGACGAATGTCGAGAACGACTTGCTGATCTTGCAAGTAAGAACGCAGTGCGGCTAGAATGGATTCCGGCCCACTCTGGTTTTGAAGGCAACGAAATGGCGGATGCACTGGCTGCGGAAGCGGCGGCAGCTCCTTTCTGCGGCCCGGGCCCGACCCTCGGCCTAACAAAACAAACGATACGCAAGGAGACGAGGGAGTGGCTGAGGAACCAGCACCTCGCTCATTTGATTGCCCTGCAGGGTCCTAGACAATCCAAACTCCTACTGAAGCTATTGAACTACCAAGGAGTAGGTTGAGGAAGATAGCAGGACTCCTAACAGGGCACTGCTGTATGAGGAAGCACCTCTACAATCTAGGAGTAGAGGAAAGTTCCCTATGTAGGGGTTGCGGCATGACTGATGAAACGTCAGTTCATGTTCTCTTAGAGTGTCCACACTCGGCTGTATTACGCAGGCGAATCTTCGGAGTCACTGTCATGGCTCCTGGGGACACAAGCAGGCATCCACTGAAGAAGGTTGTGGCCTTTATTGAAGGGCTCGGCTTCATGGATGACTAGGTAGCAGGAATGGCACAATGGGCCCGCCAGTGGCCTCAGTGCCGGAACCGTGACTTTAGTTTGGCTAGGTCAAGGCTCGCCTGCACATTCTGTAGTAGTAGTAGTAGTAGGGCTTTGTACGCAAATCTAATCATTCGAAATGGTCTCGTTAGTGAAGGTTTTTTAAAAGGCGATTCTGGCAATTTGCCGATGGTGGATATAGTAATGGTTATGCAGTATTTTAACCAAAATAAGGACTATATCAGTTCATGTTATGCGTTTTTTTATGTACTTGGATATAGCCGTTTTTAGGCACAATTTCATTTCATTAAAAAAAACAACACCGACTATGGCATACTTGCGTGAATCACCCTGTAAATTTAAATTTATGTTTACATAACACACAGCTCAATTCAAAAGTTGACGTGTCTCGGCATTTTTTATAATTTTCTAAAATAATGACAAAGAATTTTATTCCATAAGTGGTTTCTACACGTATAACTATAGTACTTTATGTAAAATTGTTCCTTACACCCTTCGTTAACGAGCAATAGGGCTCTAAAACTGGAAATTAAAAATATCGTCCTTTAAATAGTGGATTTCCCAATCCCGAATAATCTGATTATTGATTAACCGACCGATAAACCAGGAATTGAGAAAGAAGGCACTATATTTAAACTAGACGGAGCTGTGTGTTGATTAAATGTAAAACCTTTTGGAATCCAATCGGATACATCAGATTTGGTGTAAGCCTTTAGCACGTTATTGGAAAACACACAATGTAGATAATATGTTAATTTATTCCCAGAACAAATAAATGCACGAAAACAACTTGAAAATGATTATTTGGAAACCTGATGTAACTGTCCTTTGGTTTGTATTTTATCGTAACCTCCAGAAATCAATATTTTAGAACAGATTGAAAAATTGCAAAAAACTTGGAACCATATTATTATACTCTGTAAACAATATTTTTTGTGATACATTTTTATTAATAGATATTAATATTATGATTATTGTTTTTACTATTATTTTATTTCATTGTATGCCATTGTTAATACATTTTCATCTGTTCTTTAGTTTTAACATGTTTATAATCTATATCTGGGATATACTTTCAAACCAATAGCCTACCAAATATTACAATCCTACCCTAAACTATGTCCAGGTATACATTAATCTGGCGTACAAATATTGGCCATGAAGTGCACCATCATGGCGCGTAGGCATTGGTCCTTCTGGAGGCCAGAGTCTACTACTGACATCAACCCAACATCTTTTGACACTGTTTTGCCGGAGCGGTACTTCTGGTACCTAAGCCAACCGAAATTGTTTGCTGGGTTATTAATTTCATCCCTAACATTTTGTTTGATTCCTTCATATTTACATAGTTTCACTTCATTTATTTTACATTCATATCAAAACAATTCCGTTCAACAGAACCAAAAAGCTCAGCATTTTTATAAAGAGTATAAAAGATTCCTTAATTTTATTGTTTACCTAATGATGGACATAACCCCTTGCAACAGATGCTGATGGCCATCCTCCATGACGCTTTAAAGCTGCAATGTTCTCAAGCGAGTCCACTAAGATCGTCGTTAAATCCTTTTCACACAAAGACCGTTGTAATAAGCAGGGTCAGGCAAAACAAAATTTTACGCTAGCGATGCTGCCGAACCTATTTACTCCAACTTATTTGGACATTTTATGGATCGTTTTAAATTTAATTTATTTCGCTAAATAAAAAGTGAACAAATAATAAATAAAGTGTTTTTAATTGGAAGACTGGGTTTTTCTGCACAGCAATACAAAATGTTTATTTTCAAAATTTATTTCATCTTTGTCGCTCGACATTTCCTTCAAAAAATGGAAGGTATCTAAATTTTCAACTAATGGAAAATATTAAAACTGTCATGAAACACGAATATCTTAGAAACGGTCAAATATTTTACAGAAAATTCCACACCAATAGTTATTTACGTAACAAGTCCCGCAAGTGATATTTTACGAGATGAGTAGGCAGTTTCCAGGGCGAGTCCTGTAAAATCACTTTTGGGTAGCGTTACGTACAATATTTTTTCTGCAGCCGTTAGTAGATAAAAAAATATTAAAAAATAATAGGGATAGATACTCTATAAATATTACTTATGTACATTAATTTTACAATTATACCAGTTAGCAGCTTCACTGTTTTCATGTGGAATAATTATTTCCTCGTCACTTTCGTTGTCGATTTCCATTTCTGGGTCGGAAAATTGAACACAGTTGAACTATCAACAAATTTATTTTGACAAGCGATGTCATAATAAAAATTCCGTAAATGTCATCGCTAAAGTCGCTCACATAGATATTGAAAATTATTACGAAAGTAAAAAAATCGTCCCGAAAGTAAAACAAAACATTCCGAAAATAGCTACTTTAGGTACGATTTGTGTAAATTTTCATTTTCGATTTAACAAATCATACCGAAAGTTCTATTTTCGGGACAGATGCAGAAAAATGTGTTTATTTCCAACAACATCAATTTTCGTCTTCATCAACCTGCCATAGTATATAATAATTGCGTTTTTAATATAAGGTTTGTTCCAACTAAGTGAAATGATGCGTACATGAACATCACGATCATGCGCATAACAAAATTTCGGTTCCAACAAGTTCCGACAATTTCATGGACTGATAAAAATGCGTTCCAACAAAAACTGGACACGTTCATGAACGTGTCGGCGAACGATCATTTTCATCAGAGATTTGGATGTAGAACCGTTCGTTCAAACTGTCAGTTGATGTTTTAAGGTTAAGTAATTGTAAATAGACATAAATCAAACATAAATAAAACGTGAAATTATAGGGTTGTAATAAAGTTCCTGAAAGTGGTGACAGTTTAAAAATGAGTCGTAGAATCGTTCCAACAATGCATACAGTAAAATGTTCATGGATTAATTCACGTACAGGTTCTCGAACGTTTGATTCGTACATAAATAAGTTCACGAACGTTCACGTACTAATCAAAAGGTGGTTGTTGGAACAAACCTTATATTAATAAACATCAATCATAATGGTCTCCAATGAATTTAGATAACATCTAAGCTTGTAGTTGAAATTAATCAAAATTATCATGTGAACATATAAAAATTAAAAAAAAAGTATTCTGTCATTATAAACGTCAAAAAATTTCCGGTATAATTCGCTGTTGGGTACTCACGAGGAAAAAATGTCCACTAAAATTCATCCATTGCGATGGTGATTTGTCAGAAATACACGTTCTGATTGGTTAAAAATCACATATATGGAATTTACTTACCGAATACCACACGAGGTCAAATTAAATCCGGAAATTTTTTGACCTCTAGTGGTATTACTAGTGAAAATATTGGGTCTGCCTACATGGTTATTAAAAAAATCTAGATTTATATCGGTCAATTTCTTAGTTTCATAATAAAAAGTGTTATAATGAGCATCATGCATTATTATGAAACTGAAAATTAACATTTGATCCACAACTTATAGTATGAGAGTGGAAAAAATATTTATTTGTAAATTGGAAGACTGAAACTTGGGCAAAATGAAACGCAAATCCAAACATTATAGAGATTGAGCGTCAAAATTTTAATTAAGCAACACAAAAATGAAAAAAATCTATATAGACCAGGGTCGATAATTTTTGAGACCAAAAAAAATTATAGTAGGATGAAACCCATTGGAAGAGGTAGAGAATATAACAAAAACGAAAGGAAAAATAAATTACGGGCGATCTGAGGTCGGGAAAGGGGAGGGGGTGAGTTTTTAAGGGTAAAAACAGGTTAATCTCGATTTCCGGTAAAACTGCAAGTCTTATGAAAAAAAGTTAAATGGCAAAGTTGTAGGTAATAAAAAGAACTACAACTTTTGTATCGACACTTTTTTCACATAACCTCAAAATTTATGTGAAAAATTCGAATAACCGAGTTTTTGGTTTTTTATTTTTATCTTTTGCAAAAAATTTATTTTTTCACAAAATTTGGTGAAAACTTACCTTTGTATGTCCCAAACATACAGAAATTTTTTTTATTTAAAATATCCATATTTTCACCTTATTTTGACTTAATATCGAAAAAGCACCCTAATTTTCAATCGAAAATTCTCACGTCAAAATATCTGCTTTTTCAAAAAAATTGGTGTGTTTTTTGTTCGTTAAAATCTCTACTTTCTGATGGTATAAAAAAATATATACATTACTATGGTAAATCTTCTCGGAAAATGCAAATAATGAAAAAAACTCGAATCCGAAATTTTTTTTTGAATCAATATGTATAATTTTGAGCTATTTATTAAAATTTACACTTTAATTACTAGAAAAACGTAAGATTTCATGTTATATTAATAAACAAAAAAATTGCTAATCCATAAAACATCAAAATTGCAAAAAAACATGCGAAAATAGGATTTAAAAAGGATTTCATCTAAAAAATGTCTGTTGCAATTTTTTTCAGTAATAAAGTTGATTTATTAAATTCTCATTACATTTATGTCATAGAAAATCTCATAATAGATGAATATACATGCAAATCATCCTATTGAATTTAAATACTTTTTATTGATGACGTTATTTATTATAATATTTTCAAATACAATAATCTTCTCATTTATCAATACTTTATCTTGCATTCTAATTACTTCTTCATTATTTTTTGTCTCTTCGATGGCATTTCTTCATCGTTAGATTCGACAAACCGTCCCGATTCTAGCGGATCTTCGAGACCATCACCGTCTTCGTCTGCAAGATGATTTCCGGTCTGCATTCGTTCTTCATCCACAATTTCATCCGAATCATCAACTTCCTCGTAGGTTTTTTCTTCTACATTGAAGCATGTTTCAGATGTTGTATCGCAACCAGAAAAACAATGGAGAAATGCAACGATATTTTTTAAGTATTCATATTTGAAACTATTAGATGTGAAAAATAGATCTTTTATAGTACCAGAACCTGGCTTGAGAAAATGAATATCATGATTATTAGAATTTAATTGATTTAAAAGGACCAACAGATCAATATCTTGACCCACAACAATGATAGTTTTATTAGTATTATTATTTCTATCGAGGTCTTAATAATGTCAGCATCAGCATCTTCTTCTGCTTGTTTACAGGAAAATCCTTGTGACTGTAATCTTCTACTGAAATCTTCTACTAAAACATCATTCGATTTTAATTTTTTAGGTTATATTAGGTTAAACATACTATTTATGAAAGAAAATATTACTATTTTTATATTAGAGCTGATTGGTACAGATTAAAATATAGGTAGTATTTACCTTACTATGAAGATTCCTCAAGTTTATTTTAAAGTTAATTTGTCACAATTCTCTTCAAGTAATTTAGCCAGCACGTGTTTTTTTTACGAACGATGTTATTCACTGCTCTGTATCTCGAATACTGGCTAACAGTTTTTACAGCTGCTACGAAATAAAAGGTAGTAAGTCACATACTATGGAGACTGTACACTGTATGTAGTATGTGTATAGTCTCTATACCCCGTACCTTCCTAGCCCCTTCCCCTCTTCTCTATGAAATAACTTTTGACGGGCCATTTTCCGGAGGTCACTCAGGTATCTAAGTATAAGTAATTAAAGTGTAAATTTTAATAAATAACTCAAAATTATACATAATGATTAAAAAAAAATTTCGGATTCGAGGTTTTTTCATTATTTGCATTTTCTGAGAACATTTACCATAGTAATGTATATATTTTTTTATACCATCAGAAAGTAGAGATTTCAACGAACAAAAAACACACCAACTTTTTTGAAAAAGCAGATATTTTGACGTGAGAATTTTCGATTGAAAATTAGGGTGCTTTTTCGATATTAAGTCAAAATATGGTGAAAAAATGGAAATTTTAAATAAAAAAAATTACTGCATGTTTGGGACATACAAAGGTAAGTTTTCACCAAATTTTGTGAAAAAATAATTTTTTTTGCAAAAGATAAAAATAAAAAACCATAAACTCGGTTATTCGAATTTTTCACATAAATTTTGAGGTTATGTGAAAAAAGTGTCGATACAAAAGTTGTAGTTCTTTTTAGTACCTACAACTTTGCCATCTAACTTTTTTTCATAAGACTTGCAGTTTTACCGGAAATCGAGATTAACCTGTTTTTACCCTTAAAAACTCACCCCCTCCCCTTTCCCGACCTCAGATCGCCCGTAATTTATTTTTCCTTTCGTTTTTGTTATATTCTCTACCTCTTCCAATGGGTTTCATCCTACTATAATTTTTTTTCATTTTTTACCATTTTAAAAATTATCGACCCTGGTCTAATAGGGATTGTCATTTGAAAAATTAAGTTTTATAATATATTATGTAACAAAATTGAAACAAAAATTTGGAATCTATATGACCAGTCTTAACATATTATGGATGCGAATCCTAGACGCTCACAAAAAAAGCAGAAGATCAAAATACAAGCTGCGGAAATGAAATACCTGAGGAAAACTTTAGGAGTGAATAGAAAGGGCAAAATTAGAAATACAAAAATACGAGAAGAGTTGGGGGTGGACTTTATTTAGGGTCAAAATTAGTTTCACCTTTTCTGCCCCCTAAATCGGTTCGAAATACATACGTAAAAAGTGAGGCTGCAATTCTTTCAGATTTTTAAACAAATTTTCAACCCTTGATCACGGGTGTTGAAGTATTCCATTTTAAATACATGGAGTTTTCCTGCGTCTGCAGTCACTATTTTACTGTGGGCCCAAACGTGTTTGTAAAATATTGAAATTTTCAGAAATTAGTATACAAGCATGCTGCTACATGGAAAAAAATTTTAAAACCACTACCCTTAAACTTTTGTATAACGTCACCATAATAAAAATTCGAAAAAAGAATTATAATTATTATGGTGATATTTTACAACATTTTGAGTGGGGGGGTTTAGATATTTTTTCTATGTAGCAACATGCTTGTAAACTAATTTCTGGAAATTTCAAGATTTTACAAACATATTTAGGCCCCTGCAAACGTAGGAAAACTCCATATAATTTAAATGAAAAACTTCAACTCGCGTGGTCAAGGGTTCAACATTTTTTTTTATATGTAAAAATTACACCGTTACTTTTCACGTATTTCGAACCAATTTAAGGGGCGGAAAGGGTAAAATAAATTTTGACCCCAAATAAAGACCACCCTAGTGCACCAATATGGGGACACATTCAAAGAATGGACAATAAAGGACAAGTTTAAAGAGCGTATAAAGCAAAAGTACAAATGAAAAGAAAAAAAGGAAAACTAAGAGAAACATGGAATACACCAGTGGATAAAATTCTACAAGGCGGAGGCAAAACATGAGAAGAGGCTAAGACGTTAAGACGATACAGGAAAGAATGGAGAAAATTTATATATGAAAATTGATATTTTTAATGAATTTTCCTACATCTGGCCAAAAATTAATTATTAATAATTAATTCAACTATGCGTATGGTTATTTTTTAAATATGAAAAGTTGAATATCTTGAAAACGATGAAATGGCAAAAATGGCCTAAAACTAAGAGCAAAATCTGAAAAAGTCATGATATACAGAGTGTTTCATTTAAAATAAATCACGTTAAATAATTTTCTAGATAAACTGTTAGCCACTAATACAAAATTTCGTAATTCTATCTTATGATATTTTTGAGAAACGTCCAAATAGTCCATCTTTGTGAAAACCACTGTATTTAATAGTAACGTATTGTATTACGGTTTTGTTCGGTTGAAAGTAAATAGTTTGGGTTTTCACTTTAAACTAATTATATTCCAATTTATTATTTGTATTGAAGCTGGAATACTACAGCTAATGGATTGCAACCGGAACCAAACTTGCTTTTGTTCGTAAATTTCCATTGTTTCACATTGTTTTCACAGTTTTGACATAAAAATAATATAAAAAGTTCGTATGTATGGAAAGTAATTAGCTATTATGAAACAGTGAATTGAAATAAAAATTTGCCGCGCATCTCCAGTAATTTTATCGAAGCCACAATATTAAATGGTTAATTCCCAACAAAAACTACTTGAATTCTGCGTAGACTCCGGTTTCACATAAGAAGAACCCACTAAAGTTCATTTACGATAAGTTTCCAATAACAAAACATTACAGATGTTTTACATCGTTGCCACGTTGTAATTTTTCTCCAGTTGTTGGCATAAAATTATGTTGATAAGTTGTTTATTGTATAAGATCACATTCAACTCAAAAATAAGAGCAGAAATTATAAAATTTTGATGATTAAATACATAAATTTCAAGATGTCCAAGTTTGAAACCCTAAGTTTAACTGAAAAATGTTATCTGCATGCATATGTTGAATTGCATCGTTATTGCAGTATTAAGTAATAATGTATTTATTAAAAACTTATATCTCTCACAGAGGTAATAGGCATTAGCGGTCCACCGTTATCTCGTTCTCTCTCAAAATATGATATTAGGGATGCTACATCTCCTTGCAACCACTTGATAAAGACTTGTGACGCAGTGTTCTATACTCTCTTTTAAATAGCCAACTTTTAGACCGTAACTTCCCCCGTTATATGATTAATTATTCCATTTACACTTTGGATACTTATTTAGATTTTGTTCAGTGGCTGCAATTGTTACTACAAATGTCATTATTGCAAACTTATCGTAAATGAAATATAGAAGTCTAGAAGCTGCAGTTGTATGCGCGAAGAAGCTGCACATAACAATATCTGAACATCAAAACCTTAGGCCTTAGGCTTTGTCCGATATTGATATTCAGATATTGTTATGTGCAGCTTCTTCGCGCATACAACTGCAGCTTCTAGACTTCTAGTGTGTTCTTTTCATGTGAAACGGAGCCTACCAACACGGTCTACAACGCTCAATTCCTCTTTCTGAAATAGATCCCATCCTCACACATTTAGTCTTGTAGAAAACGTGAATAATAAAAATATACCGAAATTTTCAAATGTTTTTCTTTTACTGCTTCTTTAAGGTTTATTAAATTTTTTTATGTCGCTTCTTCCCCGTATAAGTAAATGGGTATCTTTATAGGGGGACCGATATTGTATTGTGTGACGAAGGCCGGATTTCGGACGGGATAAATATTTTTACTGAAATCATTATAAAGGGATCCACATAAAGTTTTACGAACGTAACCTGATTTGGGTATATGGGAAAAATTGTTTCCTTAAGCTCTTGGAATCCTAAACTGCTAGCTTTTTGAGCCCGATCCCAAATTCCATGGAATTAACACTTGAATAGGATGGGATTTTAACGAGAAAATACGAACTCTTGAAGATGATGGAGTATTTGAAGTAGATGGAAAGTATTTGGAATTACAAGGCTCCGAAAATTATGAATTGTAATGTCCGCTTGTGATTGTTTGTGAAATATAGAAAAATAATGTTTATTATTTATTTATATTATTTGAAATTGTGAGGTCTTTATAGAATTATTTTGTTCAAGTTTTACGGTAGATTTGATATTGTTAGGAATTGAGTTAATGTAAGTCTTTCTAATTGTCTAGTTGTGCCTGTGAAGCTAGCTGAAATTATCTAAATTATCCAAGAAAATTTCTGCTGGGACTGAGGGGGCTGCCCATAATCAAGCCGTCCTTGAACTTCTCCATTGAAATTGAAATAATTTTTAATGAAACACGAGTTATGATACCAGAATGAATTATAGGATTAACAATATTGCACGTGAGCAAGTACCTAATCAACAAAAGTTGTCTTTAGAAGGTAGACTAGGAAAATATTTTTTACATTGAACGATGTTTGAATAAACAATACTCAGAAAAATTATATCTATGAGATTTTTTAAAATTTCAAATAAAGGTGCTGTGAAAATAAAAAATAATTGGTTACCCCTCTTTCTTTATGGAGTTAAATTAATTAATAAAATTTATTGCGTTGTGGATTGGGTGGAAATAATTTATACAGGGTGGGGCACTATGAACGAACTATTCTCTGGCGTCTTAACGGCAAATATAATTAGAAAAAATAAGACGTAGAATTATGTAGATCACTTAGGACTATAATTTTAAAATATTTTGGAATATACAGGTTGCTCCAAAAAAGCGTGCCGTATCCAAGTTAGGTTCCTTTAAATGGAACACCCTGTATTTTATCACATTTTTGAATTGTACTATTAAAAATAATATAAGTGCATTAACATTTCCCTATACCTATCTAGTTCAGTTTCCAGGATAAATCGATTTTACATAATTTGTAGACCCTCCGAAAAAATACAATAACTTCAAAATAAAAACGAATAACGACATTTGCTTTACACCATCTCACTAGAAGGTTTTAACATTCCGTTTCCAATATTCACTGGCATGCTATCATATACAGGGTGTTTTAAATATGACAGTATAACACTAACCATTTAATACATAAATTTCTGGCTTAATATAAATGGAACACCCTGTATCTGTTGGGTCTGTTAAACGTGGAAATTTATTACCTTTCAGTTGGTATGAGGGTTGCCTATATCTAACTCTGATAGTTCTCGAGAAATTTTAAATTTGTTTTTTAATATTCAATTATTTGCTGACATCTAGTTATAGTCTAGTTCCTAAATTGTAGATAGTCACTTATCAGTTGTACGGTTCATAATTCATATAAAGCAGGTCAAAAAATACAACAGAAATTGCGATATTTTTTGTTTATGTTGATTTCAGGTACCTAAGTATAATAAAAAATATCGTTCATTACTCGTCCAGAAATGGATTTTCCGTTCTTGCATGACTTCCCTTGTCACGCGCGCACGGAAAAATCCTCATTTCTGTACTGGTAATGAAATATACTATTACCTACTAATCTTATTGCAAAGTTAATGATTGAGTACCCTTAATGAAATAAAATTCTGATTTAAGAGAACTTTAATTTATCAATAATAAATCATACAACAAAGCACTTACTGTCAAAATAACAAATTTTAAATTTTTAAAAACTTTGCATCGGCGTACATGTCATAGGTAACTAACTAGATGTCAGCAAATAATTGAATATTAAAAAACAAATTTAAAATTTCTCGAGAACTATCAGAGTTAGATATAGGCAACCCTCATACCAACTGAAAGGTAATAAATTTCCACGTTTAACAGACCCAACAGATACAGGGTGTTCCATTTAAATTAAATCAGAACTTAGTGTTATTCTGTCATATTAAAAACACCCTGTATATGATGGCATACCAGTAAATATTGGAAACGGAATGTTAAAAGCTTCTAGTGAGATGGTGTAAAGCTAATGTGGTTATTCTTTTTTATTTTGAAGTTATTGTATTTTTTCGGAGGGTCTACAAATTATGTAAAATCGATTTATCCTGGAAACTGAACTAGATAGGTATAGGGAAATGTTAATGTACTTACATTATTTTTTATAGTACAATTCAAAAATGTGATCAAATACAGGGTGTTCCATTTAAAGGAACCTAACTTTGATACGGCACGCTATTTTGGAGCACCCTGTATATTCCAAAATATTTTAAAATTATAGTCCTAAGTGATCTACATAATTCACGTCTTATTTTTTCTAATTATATTTGCCGTTAAGACGCCAGAGAATAGTTCGTTCATAGTGCCCCGCCCTGTATTTGCCTTCATTTGTGTAAATAAATAAAAAAATTCATTATACCTTCACTCGTTTGATAAATCTATGTCAGCGAAACGCGTCACAAGATTAAATTGAACATTAATTCAAATAAAATGAAGGTTTAAACAAAATAAATTGTTTTATTTCATCCTTCATGAAGAGGAAGCCTCATCTATTCAATTTATTCATTGTGTATTATTCCATTGTGTTTAAAATTTACCCCAAAAAAAAGTTTTTCGATATGGAAAATGTAGGGGGTATTTTGGGACGGTATAAGTTCACTGGTACAATCAATAAAATTATTCGTTCACCTTCGAATAGTGTCATGAAATTCTATAAAAAACACATTTTTAATGTAAAAAATCTGGTCAATACTATAAAACTATGAATTTTGAACAATTTTGAGCTTGGAAACAAATTTACAAAATGTAAAAGTGGTGAAAACATTCAAAAATGCACTTTATATATATCTATGACAGATGTGAAGCCTTCATGAAATAATTCATACTTCAAAAAGAAATTTTAAAGTTTTTTTTTCAATTCAAACAAAAAGTGTGAATGCTCATACCTCAGTCGAAGAAGAGGAAATGAAGTAAACTTTTCTGTCACCAGTTTTCTTATTATCAAATTCTCCCCTACTGCGATAGATATGCATACAGAGACACAAAGGAAAGAATGAATTTCTTTAATGTCTATCTTTAAAAAAACTTTGCAGGCGGAAAAAAGTCCCAGTGGAATAAATTTCTCGCAAAAATCTCGAGATTAATCATCGATTGTTAGAACTGCTATTTCAACAAATAACTTTACTTTTATGCTCCATCCACATTTCAAAGACATAGTGAGCGGGAGAATTGATAACGGAAATAAACTTATTGTATAAAAATATTTTTCTCTTTCACAAAACGTTTCAATTCAGATAACATTTTTTACCAATGCCAAAGCGGTTCCATTTATTTTTTTATGAAAGCTGTAAATCAGTCAATTTAAAGCGGCATTTGAAGTTTAGAGAAAATTTCAACAGCTTTTTAGATTGGTTTCGACACATTTTGTTTTATAATATTTTGTCAAAGCCTCCCTAAGGACAAACAAAATATCCAAATGCAAACTTTCGGTTAACAGAAATATGTAGTTGCCATTGAAATGTTTTAAAAAATATCATTTTTGCAGAATCAGTTAAAAACTTGTGGTTCCGTGGACCCAAAGAAATGTTTATTTACGATAAGTTTGTAATATTGACATTTATAGTAACAATTGCAGCCACTGAACATAATCTAAATGGTACCAAAAGCTGTCTCATTTCTGTTCAGCTTATTCATCAATATTTCGCAGAAATCCATTCTACGATCTGGATCGTCTTCTGTTAACTCCTGCACAAAAGTTAATTTGTAGGGATGAAGTTTTTCTTTATGAAGACATCTTAGAACAGTTGCATGACTAACATTATTTTCACGGGCAATTTGACGTGTACTTGAAGTTGGATTCTCTTCGACACTTATCAAAATATCCACTTTCACATCATCTTCAACGAAGTGTGGTTTTATTTTCAATGGTTTGACATGTCCAAGTTCTCTGAATTGTGCATGAATTTTAGACACAGTACTTTGTGAAATATTAGGCAATTCGGGATACCTGTGATTAAATAAGTTTGTCACTTCAACTTGACTTCTGCAGTTATCCCCGTACCCAATCATCATTAAAATCTCAATTCGGTGAGTCTCAGTTAAATATTTCATTGTTATGTCGACAAGGAAAGAGTGTTGGACAAAGATTTTACTTTTTCAGTATAAACTGTCAACACATCAACAACTGACAGAATAGAAAACAATCCACATTATTTACCGATTTTGTCTAATTATTGGCGTTTTTAGGCAATTTTTAGGTATTTATATAAAATTCATGGGCGTAGCAGGTTTTGTTTAATATACAAATACGTCTAATAATTAGTTAGTTTAGATTTTTGATAAATCCAAATTTAGCTAATTTAAAAAAGTAAGTACCAGTATTTCAAGTGTAATAAATTATTAATTTTAAAATTTCACCCTGTATAATTTATAATTGACAATACATTATTTAGTTTATTGGAATCGGTTCATGAAGATAATATCAAAATTATGCAAATATACAGGGTGGTTCATTAAAAAAAACAACACCGACTATGGCATACCTACTTGCGCGAATCACCCTGTACATTTAAATTTATGTTTACATAACGCACAACTCAATTCAAAAGTTGACGTGTCTCGGCATTTTTTATAATTTTCTAAAATAATGACATAAAGAATGTTATTCCATAAGTGGTTTCCACACTGTATAAATTCACAGTTTAGCTCTTAATTTTCGTTTTATATAAGAAGAAATAAGAAGTAAACAATTTTAAAAAAACTTACAGCACAGACATCGACGAAAGGTATTCTTTGTGAAGCAATTTCACAATAAAAGTCACATTATTTCAAGTCTTTTTTCGAAAAATAGTCCCGACTCACCGAAAAACACGCCCGATTTACTAGTAGAAATAAATTCCAACAGATCGCAGGCGAATGACTATTATGAGCTATTTTATGTTACTCATACCTACGTAGTCGTTGCCTGGTCGTTTCAACGTTTTTTGCCCAAAACAAAAAACAAGTAACCGATAAACCGAGTTGTATTTTATTTAAAACATCGCAAAAGAATATAAAATTGATTAATACATATTCGGAACGTATAAATAACTAGTACCTATAATATTTTTATTCTAAAACACCAACAATCAGGAAATAGCATAGGCGTATTAAAATTAAATAAAGTGCAAATTTTGGAATATTCCAGAGTAATTTGTTGTTTATTTGTGCAGATTCCGCAAAGTGAGGTTCCTGTTTGATAAATTTATAATTAATCTTATTTTCCTATAGTTAACGTAATCCAAATTTTCGTCTTTTCACGAGGAACGATATAATGCACTGAAAGTTTTCCAAACGTTGACCAGTGTATGTGATATTTCAAAAATGTCAAAGAAAGAATAATATATTGAGCCAACACATTGCTTTGGAAAAATTACTGAAAGCCCATCTAGCTCAGGAGAGAAGTATACTTTAATGTACAATATTTTTCTTTTCATAATATTTGGCTCGAAGGACACATTAAGTTTAGAGTGATTTATAAGAAATCCAGTTTTTAATTCTTTTGGTGTATTATTTTTAAGTGTAAACACTTGAAAAATATGTTTGTGAAAATACTGCCAACGGATGTTTTATTACAAGTGGATGTTTTAGAAAAATAATTCCTCTCTGTATAGAAGTTATAGGTTAATTTGAGACTCACCCTAGTGTCATTGTAGATGGAGTAGGTGAACATAGAGTATTCACTGACAGCTGGGCTCTGGTTAAAGCTATCAGTAATGCAACAACTAGGTCTAGACCAAAGATTACAGATTAAAAATATAAGATGTTTCACTCCAGGGCGGTTTGATTCAAGTTGCTGTCCTAAACGGACGCCGCTCTCATAAATTATGTTTACGACTCGCTTTTGTTGTCAATAACGAGACCAGTAGATACCAGAGAAGTTGGAAAAGCTTATTTTATTTTAAGCTATACAAGGGTGATTAAAGAAATATATATTTAAATTAATAGTATTCTTTATCACAAAGGTTTATTTTTTAATGTTAATTATTTCGAAAAATGTTCGGGATATGAATTTGGAAAGGTAAGTAAAAAATAAACTTGAATTTTTAAATTGAATCAATTCACAGTTTTTATCCAGCATCTTAGTAATTTTGTGATACTTATTGATAATCTAGCAGATATTTATCACAAATTTGATTAAGCATACTCATTAGCCACCAGAATAATAGGGCCACTAAATCTTAAATTTTGATCTTTAAATAACGCGTATTTTTTGAATTGACAAGGTTAAAACAGTGAAAAGAGAAGCAGCTGCAGGATACCTTTATTAAAAATTTTCATAAATGTTGTAAAATACTAAGTTTGGAGTTTGGTTTATGTGTTAAATTTAATCTATTGTTTCAAATCTTTCAATATACATTTGAGAGTAAAATATATACGGACTCTGGTATAGAGACTGACTTAATATTTGAAAGAAAATTGATTACATGGATGATGAAAAAAAAATCTAGTAAATTAGTTCAAAATGAACTTACCAATTCCCCTTTGGTTAGCTATAGAATTGAATTTTTGTGTTTTCTTGCGTAATGTACCTACTTGTTTATATAATATCCTTATTATAAAAATAAATCCGTAATTTTGTATTAGCAAATATTACAAAATATTTAGTGTTTAAGCTTTGCTATTAAAGAGAAAAATATTAATATGACTTTTTACTCATTTAAACAATTAATTAATAAATTAAAAAAATCTGTACAACATAAATATAAAACACAAACAACCAATAAACACCGTTCTAAAATAACAGCGCTTGACGGGCGACGTCCCTTATAATATGCCAAATTAAATGCAAGTAGGACGTAGCGACGAAGTCACCAGACAGTCACCAGCGGCATCGGTGCTTTACGCGATAAATTCGAACGAGTGGAACATCTTATATTTTTATTCTGTAATCTTTGTCTAGACTGATAAAAAATTGTAAGGAATCACTTAACAGACTGGTAGGAGACAACAAATTGTCTCTAATATGGGTGCAATGAGAGGATTGCAGGTAATGAAATGGTAGTTAACTGAAAAAGGTTCTAAAGAAGGCTTTATACGTCCGGAACTATTTTGTGTTATGCATAAGAGGTGAAATCGGGAGCTGAATAGATAGGGAACAACAACTCAAATGGAGGTCGACACAAGGACACCTCCATAGAAAGAGTTTACTGAGCAAGGAAGACAAAGAGCTCTCAGCCAGGCTATATTAACCTGGGTAAGAGACATTTTAAGACAGTTAATGACCTAGTGACTGGACACTGCACCCTGAAAAAACATCTGCACAGCATGAGCAAAGCTAGGGAGTTGGTGAATCTAGACATGAAGCTATTGGAATGGAAATGGGCATTGGTACAAAGATTCAGTTCAATTACCTGGGCAGTTGAGCAGAACCCAGTCAGTTGAATGAGTAAATAGAGTATTTCTACCCAATGAATGATTTTATACTTCTTTTTGATCACCAGATTGAAATACTGTATTCTTAATTCCACAAAATTATATAGAAGCATATTCCTATACATACTTGGGATTATTCCTTAGACATCTTATTTCTTTCAAGTATTAACTCTATATCTGCCCCAGGCTATACACGAAAAGACTTTATTTTTGTTTACTTTTCTTACAGTTACCTAGCTTCTTGAGGCACTAATATCTGTATAAAGATCGCTTTACTGATTTTAATAGAAACAAAGTTATCTTTTACTTTGCTTACTGTGGAACAGATTTCATTTCACAAACTTTCTTTTTTGTATCAACTTCTCGAGTAACAAAAACTCTGGTTATTCTCCTTTTCAAAGGATCACCCGGCCCCATTGTTGATTTTTCTCACTACTTTTATATATTAAATCGGAAACCTCGATATTCTGGAAAGAGTGTTCTATTCAAAACTTGATCTTTCTTAAAACATACTTTATATTAAAACCTTATTATCTTATCGGATTTAATAAAACGTTTAAACATAATATTTGAACAGTTTTGAAATATATTCGTATTAAATCAAAAAAAACAATAAAGAGTACATACACTATTAAAAATACAAACGAAATAAGCTCACAGATAGAGGCAACAAGCCATAGAGAGCTGTGTAAGTGGGGATGTCCGTCTGAGCTCGGGTGAGAAAGAGAAAGACATAAGATCAGAGATTTTTCCGTCTTTGTCTGTGTATATACAGCATACAAGGTATTAGAGAAAGACAGCCTAATCCTCCTACTTTCTACTACTCTCTTACATGCTGACCGGTTCCAAGCTGGCTTGTTGCCTCGATCTGTAATATCTCTATGAATAAGCTCCCTATAAAAAAATACTCTGTGGGAAAATGCATCAGAAAAACAAATGGGAAGCTCATGGAAGTCCTGCGATATCAACGAGAGTAAGGTCGATACTTAGAGCACATAAAGAGATTAACAAATAACAGAGCTGCAAAAGAATAATTTAGAAGAGGAAGTGGATGTTGGAAAGAAGTAAACTCCTAAAAAGGAGTGGATGTTGTAGAAAAGGACTTAGAGCTGTTGAATATACAGAGATAGAAAGAGGTGAAAAAATCGTACAAAAAACATAAATCCTCTTTTATGAACTCACGAGATTTTGTAATTCGCCTACGGCTCGTCGTTTAAACAAGCCTCGAGGGTGAAACGAAAAATCGCTTTATATTCTTGTTGTATAAATAACTATTTAATCACTTTAATATTTATCTTTAATCTTTTCTGGTTAAAATTCACTTTATTCCGTCCCGAAGGCTTAATAAATTCAAGCCAGCAAAGGGTTGTATTTTAAAACAATTATTTCTTTTGTAACGCGGCATAATAATAGTTTTTCCTAAAAGCCGGCAATAACAAATTTGTAATGCCGCCTTTCGTTTAATGGTGCTTAGATAAACAATGCTACTGGTAACATTCGATGTTTATCAGAATGATCAGCTTTTCCGGTAAACCTCCCACAAATGTGAAATTTTTAATAGCATGTCTTATTATTTCCCTGGAATTAATTAATTGAGTGTGTCAGAGAATCCTGTGGGATCAGTAGACAGTGGTGTGTTAAGAAACGGCTGGATACATAGTGAGGAAGTATTGGCAAAGTTCCAGTAAGCTCGTCATATATCTGACGTTCCTTTTTGCTTCTGCCTTAAATATTTTTGCAAATCTTAATATGAAGTATTGTTGTGGAAGAAGTTGATGCTGTCTTAACATGCTTATCATCCAGTTTTTCACAAGGTATACCAATCTGTGATGGTATCCATCTAATAATAACTGACTGAGCTTAAGAAAAACGTAAAAAATCAAACTTTCACCTTCATTTTACAATTTCGTCATTAATATTCATATTTTGACGAAGTTACCCGGTCTATATTTTTATCTGTGTTCCTAGGAATTGTTTAAAGACGACTGTCTGTGTACTTTCGAAGACACAAATTGAAACTCAACTGCTTTTAATATTGTATCAAAAGGAGTTGGATATTTTTCCCTGAGGCGAAATCACAGAACTATCGGAGCGTCTTTACAATGCTACCAATCGACCAACCGAGACCCTTCCGCTGTTTCTTTGTATACTTTCATTAAATGAAGTTTCACGAGGTAATATTATGAAAAACAACGAAATAGGAAATAAGGTGTGGGTGAGATCAGAATAGGGAGGAAAAAATTTAACTGTAGGTGTGCATGGTGAATAGCTTTTAGAGAATTTGCCTTTTCAGTGATTTTTTATTGCTGTAAATTTAAGTATTTTACAAAAAAATGCCCCTGCATTAACTTATTTGTTCTGGACCTCTATTTTTATTCTAAAAAAATTTCAAACAGTGTGGAATGTAAACGCGAGCTTTGAACGTGATATCACACTTCCCTCCTTCGTGACTTTAAAGAGCTCACGACCTTGAAAATAACAAATGGTCATTTCTGTGGGGTTTGTAAGGTTTGCTTCCCGTGTTTTCGAATTTTGACATCTCAACTAACGCCGAAATCGATATAGATACTCTCTTTGTGATTGCTGTTGTTTGGATTATATGTTTTTGTTTCGTTTTCGTGTTTCTAAAATGTTCAAAGACTGCTTTGTGCAAGCTTGCTGCACAAATAACAAAATGAATGGTCCAAGCAAACTATTCGTTTACGTTCCACGAGATGAAAACAGACAAAAATCATGGTTCGACAAAGCAAAGGTTCAAAAAAAGTTGACCAAAGACAGGAACATTTGCCGTTATAAATATTAATAAATGAATTGAAGAAAAATGTTATTTATTAGTAAATGAATAAATTAGGAAATGATATGAATTTGACATGTTAAAATCAACTGTTGGCAGATTTTCACGATTTACACAACCACAAAAACAAAATTGTTATTTAGAGTTTCATCTTCATTGGATGTTTTGGCCTAGGTCATAGCACCGTACACTAACTACCGACAAGTAAATTCACTTGCGTCGGAACGTTTGAAAATTTTGGTACATCTTTTCTCTGGCGCCTTACACGTTTGTTATCATAATACAATAGTTACTAGGGACAGTTGTGTGGTTAAATACGTGTATTACTGATTTACGGCACAATCCGATACAGGTTTTCAGGGCACAAAATACTACTATAGTAAAATTCATTCATTAAAGCTTAAGATTCGATAAAGTAAATTATTGATTAAATTTTTATGTTTAACAAAGTATAGGTCATGATTACAAATGTTTAAGTAAGTATACTTACTGCCGTTTGCACCGGTTTCAGTTATCTTTTGGCTTAAGTAACTCATGATTAACTTTAACAATTGATTAAAAGTGAAGTGTTTTGCACCATTTGTGGTTAAGGTACTGGATAGTAAATTATTTGTTAGGTGCAAGTTTGGGAATAATTTGAAAAATAGCAATTTTGTTGGTAATAGTGGTGTCAAATATGACAACGATTAGATATTTATATTGTTTGTAAAATTACCCAAACAAAAGGTTGGTGTTCTCAATATGAGCGGGAAAGAGAAAAAGATCAACAAAATTTCTCCCAAAATGAGAAAATAATGTGCTTGAATTTAATAAGAAAGTACAAGCACATAATAGAATGCAAGGAAACAGGTGCGTTAAGCTGGAAGGATAAGGAACAGGCCTGGACAAAGATTGAGAGGGAGTTTAATACTCAATCAGATAGCTACAGATCTGTAGATGTTTTGAAACGATTTCACACAAATAAAAAGAAAGAAACCTTTTTCTAAAAGTTGTTGCATCCATCCCTCTGATATCTTCTTCTTGGAATCCCAAAGTTTAGTATGTCCAAGATTTTCTGGTCATATTCAAAATCCATTAAATCCATATTTTATTGAAATAGGAATTTATCTCGCAAATTCGTCAAGCACTTCAGTTGATTGTCATATTGACATAACTTCAATTGATAATTATATATATATCTTAAACCCTATCTTATCTGTGGATTAGATTTAACTATTAATTATAGCGTTAACTTAAGATTAAATGTCATGGTGCAAGGAACATTTCAATTTAATTGGTAATTAAAACTTAACCACAACTCAACTAATACCGGTGCAAATGGCTGTTAGTTTGGGGTGTTGTTTCTGTAATTTTTCAGTTTTAATGTAACGATTAGCAAATTTCAGTGTATAATAAATACGTAATCTTGTATACAATGAATAAAAATAATCAACTGGGAAATTTGTACAAGGATGACACAATTTAACATTCTTAAAGCTATTATTAAGCTTCATACCGACACCATATTTAGGGGCTATTTTATTAAATTGATCTATAAATGTGTTTTCCAATTCTATAACCAGTTCCACAAAATTTTTGATAGGCACAACCATATTTCAAATGTTTGATGAAACACTATAATCTTTATATTTCATAAAAACGGTAGATTCTCCTTCTAGACCATTTATCTTAATAAATTCTAAGCAAGTGTTACAGGAATGCTGCAATAAACACTTTTTAAGTAGGTATCCAGTAACGTATACCAGTGCATTCCCATCCACACTTTTTATATATCTATAATCAGTCGTAAACACTCTTAGAGGAGTATAGGTATTATTTGTAATCGTAGAACTAACTGTACTTTTATGCAATTCAGATTTTGTATTAAGAAAAAATGTAAATTACAAATTTTTATCCTATTATAACATTGTTCCACCGTTATATTGGCATATCGGTGGTTTCCTTTAAAACCCAAAGCATTTTTCCAAGCTTCACATCTGCAATATAATAAAGACAATAAAAAATGTTTACGTGTATACTACTAAATTACCTCTTTTCTCACCTAATTTTGTCTTTTGCGCATCTAAAAAACGGTCTCTCTCTCTCAGTTTACTGCGACAATCATCAACAGAACAATATACCACTCCAGGCATTTTGCAATGAAATAAGTCACTATAATATTTATACTAAATACAACTTTATAATAAAAATATGTATAAATATTTTAATGCTCATGCAAAAACAAAAACGAGACAAAAATTATATTTCCGAAATTTCGCTCAGCAACACATTAGCATTGCATGCTACCACTGTACTCAACACTTTCTCGATTCAAACTAGCCAGAACTCTCCAGACGATACGAGGGGTGAGGAAATTTTCGGTAACCCATAAATCGACGAAGTGAATTTACTTGCCGGTAGTTAGTGTACGGTGGTCATAGCAGCAATTGGCCAGCCACAATTACAAATACTGCCAACATAATTTCAGACCTTATGACGCCTCTTCCCTGATATTTGTTCAAATTGTTTATTAAACTTTGTGACAATTATATTTTAAACACAGCTGCACAAGGTGAAACATGATCATTAAACTTTCAAGCCAACATTTATTTTAAGATTGAAGTATCTACTGAGACCCATTACAGTTTGCCAAACCATACAAAATCAACCATGTTTGTTCATAATATATGTAAATAAACCATCTTCAATATAAGTGATTTCCCATCATGAATTATTTATAACTATTTCTGTGGTATTATCAATAATAATTATTACTCTGAAGTATTGAAAAGGCGGTAGAAAATACACAAGAAATTTAAGTTAATTAGAACCGTTTATCAATATTTAAACACCAACAACAGCAACCCTCGAAATTACTATTACCGTACTTTCACGAAATTAGATTATGAACTTGATTAGAATATTCAACAGAATTTTAAATCATTTCGTTGAATAGAGTAAATACTAATTAAAAACGAATCTCTCTAAATCCTGCAGTCTTTGATGAAACAACTTTATATATGTATGGAATTAAGCTGTGATAATTTTTCACAATAACATGTCCACCAGCATTAATGGGAATTTCCAAGACCAAAATGCAAAAAATTTTACAAGAAGAATATTCCGTAATAATATCACAATAGAGCACAAAACAAACAAACCTATAGAAGTCAAAGTTTATAGGATGACCTTGAATAAAAAATGCTTCAAATCCATACACCTGAATCACTAGCTGCGCAATCGAGTTCTCTAAATAGGCAAGGCAGCTAAGGCGACAAAACAGACTTAGAATAACCTATAGAAGTGCCAAATCTTATTTTTCCATTCTAGGTACCTAATCCTATAAATTTTCACTTCTCTGTATCTGTATCTGTAGAGTAGGGAGGGTGAGTGTAGGCTTTCAGCACTTAAGCCACAAGTGACCCATTGTACATTCTCCCGAGGAGTTATCTTCCTAGGTCATCGTCCATCCTGTCCTCAGGAAGGTGGACAGGTCACTAGGAGACATCTCCTTTATATCGGCAGGTGTAGGCCAAGACTCACCGAACACACACTCTCTGATTGACGATAACTCCGGATACTCGCATTAAGAATTTTCACTTCTATAGGTAAGTCTGTTTTGTGCAATAATTTGACAGTAGATGAAATTCAAAATTTAAGTTTTATCTCATTTTTGTGTACCTGAATATATTTTTGGTTCGAAAAAATATCATGAAAACATCAATATTAAATTTTTTGGGGTCCAAAGTCACCTTCAATATCTTCTTTCAGCTCACGTCTGTGGTCGATACGCAGGAGCCTCAATTTTAATTAATATAGTATTCACAGGAGTGGATTGGAACGGATTAACCAATCGTCCACTTTCTCAGATCAAAAAAGCACGACCGAATGATAATATATCTTTAAAATCTTAGTGGAAATCAGCTCGTCTTTTAAGCCTTTGTGACAACGAAATCTGTAGGAAATCCTCCAATCAGCTTTATTGAAGGAGAAACAAAAAGGACACGGGTAAATTAAATTAGGTTTTTTCCATGGATCGAACTCAAAGGCATCAAAAAAGTTTTCAATGTAGACAAAGATTAACTAAATTTTTGGATTACTTCCATTATAACTGTTGCTAAAAATGGCATTTTTATTCAAATAATTTTATCTTGATAGGTAATTTGAAGCAGCAAATATGTTGAAGACAATCTCCTGGTTATACAAAATTATGTTGAACAACTTTTTATTGAACTACTATCCCTGAATTCTTGTGTTCTTCGACGTGGGGAACGCGTTCAACAGTGTCAGTAAACGGGCGGTGTTGAGTAGCTTGGAGTAGGGGAGGGGCTAGTTAATCTAGTAGAGGATAACTGACGGAGCGTGCGATAGTTGACACTAGGGGGAGAAGGTATGGGACGGAGATTAGAGTGCCCCAAGGCTCGGCTCTGGGACCAACGCTTTGGAAGTGTGTGTTTGATGAAGTTTGTGGGATAGCATGTGGAGAGGGATGTGAGATTATGGAGTATGCAGACGATGTCTGTCTGGTATGTACGGTAAAGGAGAGGTGGAGATAGCAAGAAAGGCGGAGAGGATGTGTAGGAAGATTGTGGAGAAGATAGAGCGGTGTGAACTGAAAGTGGCTGATGCTAAGACGGTGAGGCTACTGGTGAAGGGGCGGAGCAAGGCAAGGGAGGTGGGGGTGATGGTGAAGGGAAAGAAAATTCGGATGGAGGAAGCGGTGAAATACCTAGGGGTGTGGTTGGATAGCCAATTATCCTTCAAAACCCATATGTTGAAGGCTAAACAGAAGGCAAAAGTAAGGGCAGCATGGCTGGGGAGATTAATGGTAATGTGAAAGGACCGGTAGAGTGGAAAAGGAGGATAATTGATAGGACGGTAGAGCAGAGTATGATGTATGGCGCGGAAGTGTGGGATGAGAAAGCAGGGGTGAATGCGAGGGTTGGACCACTCCTGCAGGTGCAGAGAGGGATACTCCTGAGGGTGGTGCAGACGTACAGGACAGTGATAGTTAGGTTAGTGATAAAAAAAATTATTAACCACCAAAAGAGAAATACAACTTCTCAGTTGGCTAGAAGACGCAATATTTGTCAACATCCCAGCCAGTAGTGGAAAAAATAGGTTATTTCTAATTGTCGATTTTTTATTATTCGACAAGCATTTTTAGCCAAATAATAATCTTGTCTACTACCTATGGTTTTAATGACGAATAAAACTTTTTTCTACTAACGTGCGGAAAGTGAATCTTTTCCGCACTAAAAAGCGTGCGGAAAGAGTCACTTTTCCGCACTAGTGCGGAAAGTAAATTTATTGACATTTGAGGAATATACTGACATTTGAATATTCAAAATATGTATTTTGTATATCCAAGTTTACCAAATGACTGAAAAATTAATAAATTTATTATAATGCTGCTATAATTTTTAATAAAAAAAAAACTTATTTTTCAATAATTTTTTGATGGCCCTGGTATAAGCCTCATCAAATGAATGTCAAATAATAATCATTAATTTGTTGATATGTATATAATGAGAAATGTTGATTTATGATTACTTTTGGGTTCTTTCCGCATGCTAGTAGAAAAAATAGTGTACCTAACACGTGCGTAAAGTGACTTTTCCGCTGGCCGAACTCCGCTAAAGCGTCGTTCGGCCATCTGCAATAGCGTGCGGAAAAGTATCACTTTCCGCACTAGTTAGGTAAACTACTATTTTAAATCAATCTCCTGATGTATTCTGTTAATTAGAAGTGTAACATGTCCACTTGTAATACTTTTATTTTAAAGTTATTACAATTCCAGCATCTCACTAATTCTGTATGTTCGATTTTTCTTATTATTTCTGGGTTTAATTTTCCCAAAAATATCAAATAGAATGGCAAAAACACTGATAAGTAAGTACCTAGGTCCTAAAAAGTTATTGCCATATTTATTCCTATACATTTTCAAACTTTTTTTTGCTTCCTGGCAGATCGATAAAGATAAGGAATCAAATAAATTTTCACACTGTCGAAAAAGGTCGATGGAGTTAGTTGGAAAAAGTCTTAGGAAGAGAGTAGGGAAATTTGTTTTCAAGTTTATGTAAATGGGGACGAATCCAATTCTTTCACTGAAGTAATATGTGCAAGTTTGGGTTGAGTGTTGTTGGAAGGTGAACGTAATAAGTTTTGTATTTGTTAGGTGTTCAAACTATCACTGGTGTATAAGGGCATATTTCTAACACTGATAAATATAATTATTGTCAGTTGTATCAAAAGAGCTCTGTAAAATAGGCGGCAATCTGACCAATCACTTGGCTGCAGGAATACCAACTTAAATTCAAACCGCTCCTCTTAGTTTAAGAACAAAGTATAGTTTGGCAAGTTTATCTGAAGCTACGCGGCATCGGTAAGAGGCGAGGAATCATGGCACATATCTGTCATAAACGTGCAAATGGCGTACGGTACCTATTTTACCAAGTAAAATTGAAAATACAAAGGTCACTGACAATACCAACGCCACTGGATAAATCAATATCAGTCAATTGACGAAGTGAGAGGGAAGAACATACGCACGCGCTTGTCAATAAAAAGTCAGCATTCGATAAAAATCACCAATTACGTGATTCGGAGGGTGTGGTAATTATGGTTTTCGTACAACGCTGCCAGAGCCTGAAGAAGCCCATAACAAATTTGGAAAAGTGCTCATCTTTTAATATTCATAAACTGAAAAAATAATATTAATAGAAAAAATCCAAGCACATTAAAGAATTAAAGTTCAATCATATTGTTGATAATAAAAAGTCCCTTCTCTAATTATAATCACTCGATACTTAGCACTTTAGCTTTTTCGTAGCTGAACGTGGCAATATCGAATGTTTTCGACTGCATTCCTTTCATGGCTTCAGATAAAGCTGCCAAAGTATACCTATAGTTATTATGTCATGAATAACGAAACAAAAATTTGGTTTCTGTATATCATTTAGCGTGAAACTGGTCTGTTTTATCATAAGCATTTAACAGAGAGAACTGTCAAAAGTAACGCTGAGTACCTACGGGTGTTAGTTTCATTCATATAAGAGTAAGATTTCACTTGTCTATGGTTTTGCAAATAAATTTAATTATTCCTGGGAATACCGAAACATTATAAATTTATATCTGCAAAGTTCGTAACACGTTATCGAATATATATCACTGCCCAAATTATCCTCACCAACAAAGAAGAAAGAGATTTCCCTCATTCTTTTCATCAAAAGAAAAAAAACTCAATTGTTATGCCTCGCACCTGAAGTAAAAGAGAGCAATGTGATTGAATTCTGAAGCATCCGTTCTGGATAAAAAATTCAACAATAAATTACCGCAATTCTTTGTAAATTACTTGGAAACTAAAGTTGTAAATATCCGCCGATGCAATTTGGACTTTTGTCTCCCTAGAGAACATTTTTGAAATAATTCATTGAGTTCATTTTAATTCGCTACTCTGCTTGAAAAAGGTAAAACGTATCGCGGGACACACGGTAGGAACTTCAGTTCCTTTTAAGCAAAAATTATGTAATACATCTGACGTTATAGATAAACAATTTGCATATTCCTCGGTGGTCGAGTAGTAAGCAAACCAGACTCTCACGCGGTAGACCCGGGTTCGATTCCCCGTGAAGAAGTTTTTATCTAATTGTTAATTTTATTTTTAAATAATTATTCTGCTTGATATTAATAACGACAACAGGTAGACGTTTGAAATATTTAACAAATATTATAGATAACGGTACGGTACCCTTCATGAGGGAGTCCGACTGGCAACATCTACTTATAACTGCATCGTATATTTAAAAAGGGAAACCGTAGCATTATTCAAATTGGACGTTCAAGAACTGTACGTTTACCACAAAAAAATTAGTGGAAATATAAAATTGAATTGTAAAATTTTTAATTTGAAGTTATATTACAGTTTATAAAAAATTTATTTTCTAGATTTTTTCTTAAGTGGGTCGTAGAAAAATATGCTGTTCGACTCGTGTGGATTGTCCATATCGCACTTGAACGATTGAGTACTCCGCCAACGGCGTCGTGCTCAAACTTCGTCCTCGTGCGATATGGCCATCATATTCACACTAGTTGCACAAACTACTATTTCTATCAAAATATGCCCTTTTACATTTAAAAACAACCTGCCAAATGTCAAATCAATTTATCCATAAATTTTAAAGTTATCGAATTAAAACATTCAAGTTTTCAAAATTTCAACACCCTGTATTTCGAAAAGTAAATGTGCTAGACTCCTCAATCCTCATATCATTTTGTCCAATTTTACGAGAGGAATCTACATGCAAACGTTGTAATTACCCATAACGTTCAAGATGCTTATACCATTTTTTGCGCGATCGTATTGAAATAAATTCCGAATAAAATAATTTTAATTTCTTCGAAATGAACGAAATGTCAAAAGTGACATCTATACTTCTCGATCAGTTTAAAATATATTTTGCATTTTGGTGAAATTGTTTTATATTTATATTTATATTTATTACTTTTCGACGTCTGAACGGTAAGTAAATCATTTACCGACGTGTTAAACTTATAAACCAGTAAACACAACCTACCGTCCTGACAACCGATGCTGTAAATAAACAAAAAAGATCAATCGCGCAAAAAAAATTATAGAAATAATAGTAAAAATTTATCCGAACAAATTCAAGTAGATCACCAGCACTGCGAATACCAGCTTTGCATAGAATTTATAGCATCGGTGGTTCAGTGGTAGAATGCTCGCCTTCCACGCGGGCGGACCGGGTTCGATTCCCGGCCGAAGCATATGAATCGCTGCTTCGTAAACGAGAGAGAGACTCAGGAGAGAGCACACGCACACAAGCAAGGCACATAACGAAGCAACGTAACATAACGTAACGTAACGGTCAGATCTTTTGCGTCGCGACCCCCGGTCGCTCAAAGATAACCTGACGTAAAGAACTAAAGTTCCAAAAAGAATTCCATTGTCTCTTTTTTCCTAATTCTTATTTAAAAAAATCTGCTTTATTTTCAAAAATAGTCAAGCAGCATCTTTATACCTAATTCAGTGGCGTGATATTGTCAACTGTGTTAAAGACAAATCCATTATATTGCTTAAATATCTTGTTGAACTTATATTCATAATTTTTGTACAACAGTAACGACTACACAATGTGCTTTTACTTTTATTTTCCACCATGCTACACTTCTCATGAGTTGAACTCCAATTGCGCACTTATCGGCTCATAAAAGATATTCGCAATTATTGTAAAACTTCATCCGTTATTACGGCGAACATTTTCTGTCCTCGAGGCTTTCGAAATGACGAGATATGGTATAAAAGATCTTTGTTTATAGAGAAAGACTGAGATAAAACATACATTTCACGTGTATAAATATTTGATCATAAAAATATTAACGTAGTTAGGGCATTAGACGACAAAACAACACGATAACTTGGTTATACTTTCCTATACCTAAACCTTACCGTTATCCAGATATTGAATGTTTTCTGTAAATTTTGCAGTTGTGGTCTAAATTTTATTTCGACTCGTTGATACAAGAACTAAGAAATAAGAAAAAGTAAGTAAGATATCCTGCATCTCTAAAAATTTACAGAAAACATTTAATATCTGGATAACGGTAAGGTTTTGGTATAGGAAAGTATACCCGAATTTTCCTCATTTTTCACCCCTGGGTGCATTAAAATAGAAAAAACTGGGTGGTTCTATTGAAAAAAATAAAAAAATTTGATATTTATGAAGTTGAACTTTGAACACTTTCTATACACACCCTGTGCTTTTACGAATAGAAGGGCTCTTCCAGAGGGCAGGGTACAACTGTTCGGAGAAGCACTCGAAATATCCAAAGAGGTGAAATACCTGGGAGTGACCCTCGACTCTAAATTGAATTGGAGGGCACACCTGGAAAGAACTACTACCAGGGCAACCAGACTATTTTGGCAATGCAGAAGAGTTATGGGAAAAACCTGGGGAATAAGACCTGAGGTGGTACACTGGCTTTACACAACAGTGATTAGGCCTACGGTCACCTATGGAACGGTAGTCTGGTGGAGAAGGACAGAAGTGTCCTCAGTAGAGAACAAATTGGCTACAATCCAAAGACAAGCTCTCCTCGGTATTACCGGGGCAATGAACAGCACGGGCACGTCATCAATGGAAGCCCTTATAGGCCTCCCTCCTCTGGAACTTTTTGTTAGGGCAGAGGCGATGATGGCGATTCTTAGACTGAAATCGGGAGGCATGTGGACCCCGAACAATGTTCGTGGGGGACATACCGATATAACTGGGACAATACTAGACGAACCAAACTTTCAGATGGGTCTGGATAGTATGATACCAGAGAATATATTCACTGAGCGAGTGAATATTATCATTCCATCTAGGCAACAGGTGATGCACTCGGGAAATCCCGGGGATATCAGCTGGTTCACTGATGGATCTAAAACCAACCATGGCACTGGGGCTGGTATAAATGGACCTAGGAAGAAAATGTTCTTCAGCCTTGGTAGATACACGTCTGTATTCCAGGCAGAAACAATTGCTGCTATAGCCTGTATTGATGAAAATATCAAGAGGGGTTATACCGGACAAAGAATAAAAATATTCACTGATAGCCAGGCATTGCTGAAGGCTATCAGCAATCCTACCACGAAATCTAGACTGGTTAAAAACTGCAAAGAGTCCCTTAATAAGCTGGCAAGAGACAACACAGTGTCTCTAGTATGGGTGCCGGGACATGAAGGGACTGCTGGTAATGAATTGGCGGACCAGCTAGCTAAACAAGGCTCTAAAGGAGACTTTATAGGTCCGGAACCGTTCTGTGGAATCACAAAGGATTACATAAGAGGGGAAATCCGGAACTGGCTAGACAAAGAACACCAAATTAAATGGAGGTTGACAGAAGGTCATCTTCACACAAAAAGTCTACTGAAAAAGGTAAACAAAGAACTCTCAACCAGTTTATTGAAACTGAGCAAGAGACACTTGAAGACAGTAACCGACCTGGTTACTGGACATTGCACTCTAAGGAAACATTTGTACAGAATGGGAATAGTCAGTGAACCTTTCTGTAGGAAGTGCGAACTAAGGGATGAAACACCTATTCATATATTCTGCTCATGTAAGAACTTAGAAGGACTCAGACAGAAGCATTTTGGAAAGGAAACTATACAACCATCAGAACTACTTAAAATCCCCCCAAATAAGCTAGTGGCCTATATAGAGGACACGAAACTTTTGGAGTGGAAGTAGATAACATTGGGAATGGTACAATGACTTAGGTCAAGTGCCCGGGCTGTTGAGCACAACCCAAACGTTTGAATGAATGAATGAATGAACCCTGTATAAAATGAAAAAATTCTCAACATAGATTCAAATAGGTCTGACTTTGCTAAAAGCAACCGAACAGAAACAATTTTCATATCTTTAAAGGTATCCTCTTAAAAAAATAATTTGTGAGGGTCTGCAACCGTCAAATTTTTTACAAAAAATTAATAACCCAAAAAAAATAAGTTTTCAGACAAAAGTATACTAAAATTTTACGGGTATTCTATTTAAAATAACAAAGTTACAGTCGACTTCCGGTAGAAACGAAAGTCTACCATGTTTGAAAATATTTTAGTTAAAAAGATCGCATCCAAAAACCGATTAGAAACCATTTTCATATCTTTAAGGGTATCCTCGTAAAAAAATAATTTGTAAGGGTCTGCAACCGTCAAATTTTTTACAAAAAAATTAATAACTCAAAAAATATGCATTTTTCGAAAAAAGTTTCCAGACAAAAGTATACCAAAATTTCACTTAGATTTTAAAAATGTATTAATATACAGGGTGTTCCATTTAAAATAACAAATTATATCTGTGCGTCACGGTGGAAGTGTCATGTGTCATCGCATATCTCACGCCAAGGTTGTATGCGTAGGGATGTTCAATCAATGACAGGTCTTCGGCAAAATATTCTAATTATTTTTCACATTGAACTCGATGGTGAAAACGGCTTCCGCTTAAAATAATGAAGCCTACATGAATCATTGGCTGCCGGTCTACAACTTTTGCTATTTCTGATATGAATTTTAGCTACTTTAAGTTTGACATTTAATTAAAGTTGAGAACGAAAACGTCAATTACAGTTGCAGACGTTAAATTAGTTTGGTTTGGAACAAAATTTAACTAGTAACTCAAATATTATGGCAATGTATGAGTGAGATCGAAAGAACAACAACTTTATCTGCACCGACGTGCTCGAATCAAGTAGCAACTTCATCTATTCCGTTAACATTATTGCTTGAATTTATTGCTATCAAATCAAAATATTGCTTACTAGAACATAATTCGCAGGCTGTAACAATTCTGAAGCAGTTGTTATGCATCATTTTGAAACATCGTCCTAAATATGTCTACTATTTTATTATCCAATGGCCTTTAATCCTCTTTAATTATTTTCGAAACGATTTGTAGCCTTTGGGAACAGCGAAACTCGATTGCATCCACGCCTTGTTAATTAAATACCCTGGTCAACAAAATTCGGTTTTTATGTGAAATTTCAAATGATTATTTTACAAAACAGGTCGAATAATATTGATTTTTTTAACAAAACTAGTTTTTTCATAAATTCTGTCTATTCAGGCGACAATGTCCCGTTGATATCTCTGTTAACAGTCTTATTTTAGTTTTACTTTGACTTATGCATTCATTTTACCTCAACAGGTTGTAGTCACCCAGAAGGTGATTGTCTAGATATGGTCAGATCTTCTCTTCTTTTCGGCTTAACCTATTTCTTCCAATATTACATTGGAGCTGATTCCGCAAAAGGGTTCCTGCCCACAAAAAGGTATTTCAGTCCCCTTCTTTGCTAGTTCATCTGCTATCTCATTTCCTTCTATTCCAGCATGTCCTGGAATCCACAGTGAGGTGACTATATTTTTTTGGCCCAGTTCATTGAATTTTCAGTAGTAATACCCCTACACAGAAAGAAATATCGAACCTTATATGAATCACCAGCTGGTATTGACCGGAATAGATCGATTTTAATCACAAATTTGATCTATTTGATCAAACTAAGCATTACTATAATTATTTTGGTAGCATCGTTACTATTAATAAGGTGATTGTATTAATCACATTAGCGCATAGTTATTGATGTTTACGGAAATCAATATAATGTTTTTATAATGAATGTAAGGATTTCAATGATTGTTATAATGTGTGTGATAATTAACCTCTAAAGAACAACTTGATCACAGCTATGCATTAAGTTGATGTATAAGTGATCAAATAAAACGGTTGAACTCAAATCCATTTCCAAAGTAAATAAACCAATCACTTTTTTGCTTGAATTAATGCTACTGTTTTGATCATTTTAATAATTTAAATGATTACGATAATTACTAAGAATTATTGACTTTCCGTAAAACCCACCCTAGATACCTGTTTCAATAGCAAGACACTAATTGCAACTGAGCTGAGACTCTGATTTGTTTTCGAGTGAGTGAAGTGAAAACATGTGGTTTCGCGTTGGTGACAATTTTGATTTTTGATTTTGCATTAAAATTGTTACTGTGTTCGTAGTGTAAGAGACACTTGTGGATTGGAGATCTGAATTTTCTTTCAATATTATCCTTTCTTGGAAATGAGCAGCACGTCAAAGATAAAAACATCAAAACAATGTTGGATAGACTGACGACTGTAACTGATAATGAAAGTTAAAATTTATAGTTTTACGCATAACCTGAAACGTAGTTTACTAGTTTACAAATGAAAATCTATTATTTTAGATGATTAAGATGGGTGTGATGCCGCCTTGTTGTGGAGCATACAATATGTGGAGCATATAATATGGTACCTACCAATAAAATGGGAATGGAATGGACATATTATTGAAATACACTTTTTTAAGTTTGAGAATGACCGATCATGCGCAAAAGTAAATATACTCTGAGAATATTTGAAGAACAATAGAAATATATCAGTTAATAATATTTTTTTTATTATAATCCATTTTCCTATTAACTTGCTTTGCATATAAACAAAAATAATAGGTATAAGACTCTTGATAATTTCACTGTAGTAATACTCTTGGTAGTATAAGTTTCGATGTAAATTGTATCATTTTCAAGGGATTTCACACAGTAAGAACAGAAAAAATATATTTATAAACGACATCATAAGTGATATGATTTTTATCTAAGTAGGTACCTACTGTATGCGCATATTTCAATAGTTTCTTAACTATACCAATTCTAAATCTTTATCCAGCTATAGTAGGATTAGCACAAATTTCTCATCTGCAAAAAGTTCAAGGTCTTCATTAATGCCTGAATTCATGATTCGAACAGCTAATTTTGGGAACAAGGTAAGTCTTGCATGAGCTACAATTTATAGGCTCTACAGTACAAGCGCTCTTTAATACAAAAATATGGATTGAATTGATGATTTTGATGTATAATGTCAGCAGATAATGAGTTTGATTAATTTGATAAGCTATTGGTTCAA
>CAJUYH010002651.1:9431-47882 GCA_910591685.1 Galerucella tenella
ATGTATTTCAACGAGAAATCCAAAAAATTTTGTTCTTTCACGTTATGGTCATATTACTCGGTATTAAAAGCAACAATTAATATCAAGCATAACATAGACATCAGCAAATTTCCAAAATAACTGGCTTTAGGAAAGCGAAAAAATGACTACCATAAACCCAAAAAGTTAAAAGTGCTGACCGGAGAAGAGGTTGTCCAGGCGACAAGTACTTAATGATGAAGGTATTGTAATAATTGTTTCATAAGAATAATTATCAACAATTTATATTTTAAGGTGGCACTAATTTTTGAAGTTGTTGTTGTTGGTTAACTGCAATAATTGTTGCTTTCGTTTATTTGGGCTTCAAGCACTTGTGCGTGACGCCTCAGTCGTCACGACTTTTGAGCAAATCGAACACGATTTTTTAGGATCCTCAAAACCACGTGACATGTGCCAATGCCAATGAATTTCCTGTGTTGTTAGAAGAACAGTTTTCAATTATAATGTTTTTGATAATAAAATTTTGCATATTTAGATATTTTTGGTAAGGTTTAAATCGTATTAAATCGTAATCGGCACAATCTTAACCTTTAAATAAACGTCAAACCAGACAAACGTCAAATATTTAATGTCCGTGGCTTGAAGCCCATACTTTTCGGTATGTGCTTGAGGGGCAAGGGGAAGGTAAGACTAGGCGTCACGCCCGGTAATAAACGAACAGAATTCAGTCACTACTAGCTGCTACTAGCAGCCAAAAGTAAATAATCGAAAACGCTTAATGTGAACATTACTTGTCATTTTAATTCAACATATAAAGATTAATGTTACCATTGTACGTTTTTATTTGTAATTTAAATCCATTGGGATTTTAACTGTCACTTTATACCCCTCTAGTTTCAAACAAGTGAGACCAAAGTAACCACTTCAGCCTCGGAATTGCAAAAATATAATAATTATTTTCCAAAACAAAACAATCTAACTATATACAAAATGTCTAAAATTGATTATTCTATGATTCTGTCAAAATGTCTAAACGTTCTATTCTTAATGTTCATGAAATAACAATAATCTATTGATTTAAGTTAAAATAATACCCTTCTTGGTGTGCGTCATCGATTGTGACGTATATCCGGGTTTTCGGCATGTCGTTTATTTTATATGCTATTTTGACATATAGCTAACCTTAAATTTGATAAATAAGATCATCAGTATTGTATTTAGCCAAATTCGGAAAGGCTATGCAATTAATAATTACCAGCTTCTTTTTCTAACTGAAAATACTTGAGAACTTTCAAAATACTGATGTTTTTCCGTGTAGTCATGCATATTTTTGTATTATTCATATGAATAAAACAATAAGATTAATATTCACTTTTCATAAATAATAATTGACCGTAAACAACAAAGTACAGACCTGTCGAGAACTGTCAGGGTGACAGTAGAGAAAGTCGTAAGATACATTGCCGCTACGAAAGTAACGCCTTCATAGTATTTTAAGCTCTCGATTGATAGGTTGAGCTTGCGCGTAATCTAAACATCAACCAATCAAATTTTTGTAAGTCAAATATTAGGGTTAACGTTTGTAAAACATTCAAACGGTTCATTATTGTGATATTTTCATTAGGATTAATCACAGACCTGCCTTTTTTTTCATTTCTTCCTACGTAATGTGATAGAAGGAGATTAACAATCGATGAAGCACACCAAGAAGGGTATTATTTCAACTTATACATATGTCATCCTGACAACTAACATAAGTGATTAATTTGAGAGAATTTATGAAACTTCACAATATATTCCCCGTTGAAGATAATTATATAGAGTTATGGAATATTTATCAAAATCAAGATTAATCGTCTTCCACTGTCTTCTCATTCATTAATTTAAGTAAACCATAACATTTTATGATGATTAAATCTTGTTTTCGTTGTATTATCTATAAACTTTATAATAACAAATAATTTCTGTCTAATTATGTATTCACTTGAATGTTCCTACCATATTCTAAACCAATTTAACTAGATAGTTTTTGTTTCCTATCTCACCCAGTGGATTATCAACACTATGGATAAATATTGCAAATTTGGAATTTGTGTAGTGTAGTATACAACTTACCTCAAAAAGAGTAACTGGTACCTCGTTTTTCGAAAGATACTTTTGAACATGCTGCAGGCAATCTTTTGAATAGTCCTGAAAAGAAGAGGAACATTAATAGTATGAAGTTGAAAGTTGTTTATTTTTTACTAAAATAAATCCTATATAATTACAGTTTCCTGTAAAAACTGTCAATTTAGTAAAGCGTCTTATCAATAGATGTCGAAGATAATATTTAGATACTATTATAACGTCTTACAAAGTTTTTGAAATAGTAAATTATTTTATATTGAGGAAGTTATACTTTTCATGACGCGCTCGTGTTTAATGGTGGTAATAGAGAGCAAGTCATGAAAAGTAACTTTTCCTCCAAATAAATTATGCTATTTTTTTTCAAATGTCGACAAATTAATGCAAAAACGTCTATTTTTGATAGTAATAAATTTTAAGCACAATTGGATTCGCAAGGCGGTTTGGACCGGTGTCGGTGAGTAGGCACAGGTTGTTGCTATAATAATGTAACATAAAGCTGTCAGTGGACACTGTCAACAATATTAGTTTATTTTATTCACAACCATATATGTAATGCTGTCATTACTAACGTCATTGATGGTTAGAAAGTTTCATATTACACACCTCCACTTCCCGCCCTGACCTCCCACCCTCTAAAATAATGTGATGGTTAATCTATTTTAGATGAATATTTTTTATATTTAAAAACATAACACAAAGATGAATATTATAATACCTATTTATACCATTCGACTTCCCGTGGACTAGGCTATCTATCGGGCGCATCCCCAGGTGGCGGATAGGGAAACGGCCAAGGGACTGACTCGCCGGTCCCTTGGTCAGTGGCAGAAATAAGTAGGGTGAGGGGAGCTAAACCAAACCGCCCCAAAAGCCTTTGCGAAACATGCCACCGCGGACCAGCCTACCCAAGCTAAGGTGTAAGGAATCGTGCCGACAGCTGAATGGCCGCAGGGTGATATGCGGTCACGAACGATCCACTTTGGGAACCGGGCGTAACCCCATTGTAATTAGCCTTCCTCTGGTAATGCGGGGCTCTGCCAAAACTCAAAGAGGACTGGGGAATATATAAAGCCAACCTCAAAGAGTTCAAAAAGGTCTGCAGACAAAAGCGAAGAGAAGCCTGGAGAGCCTATTGTGAGGCAGTCGAAGACTTCCCACAAATTTCTAGGCTATAGAAGGCACTCTTAAACGACCACCATAAGAGTATCGGCATCCTGACAAGGGAAAATGGCGACAAGGCCGCCAACCTCCAAGAGAGCGCTGAGATTCTTATGGGAACTCACTTCCCAGGTTCTGTCTTTCCTGGAACGTCGAACTTGACGGAAGTACCAACAACACCCTCACAATACGACTGGCAATCTGCTAGTGCAGTAATTGATGAGGACAAGATAAGATGGGCCATATCGGGCTTTACCCCCTTCAAGTCACCAGGACCTGACGGAATACGACCAGCCCTACTTCAATGGGGAATGGATATGCTTATGCCGCACCTGGTTGGAATTTTCAGAGTCTCTTTAGCTCTGAGGTATATTCCCAGTAAGTGGAGAGAAGTACGAGTGGTATTTAAACCCAAACCAGGTAGGATGGACTACACCTCACCAAAAGCATTCCGACAAATTAGTCTCACATCGCTATTTTTAAAAACAATGGAGAGGTTATGCGAGCGGTATATAAAGGATGAAGTGCTAGCTCACAATCCACTTAATCCAAATCAGCATGCATATACTCCGGGAAGATCCACTGATTCGGCCCTTCACCAAGTGGTTGGCAGAATCGAAAGATCATTGGACAACAAAGAATCCACAGCAGAGCATCCACAGCAGAGCATATGTGGCTTATGAGTAGTGTCGGAGGACAGTGGGACGCACATGGGGTCTATCACCCCGTGCACACTGCAATAATAAGACCCATGTTAACGTATGGAGCAATTGCATGGGGACCGAAGGTTCTACAAGCAACGGCCATCCAAAAATTATATCAAATACAGCGAATGGCTTGTTTAAACATCACAGGAGCCATTATAACAACACCAACCGCAGCAATGGAACTAATTACTGGTCTGACCCCTCTGGACCTGTACGTCAAGGAGGTTGCGTTAATGGCCATGGTACGATTGCGCACGGCTGGTGTAAACCCCGAAGTAGGAGTGGGCCAATTGAGGTTAAGCCTATGGCAGGAAGCGCTTACTGCGCTACCTCTGCTGCAGGCAGCCAATGATGCAATTGAACCCAGGTTTTTGTTTAACAAACCCTACAAAATACAAATAAAACAGAACACATAGCCAGATGCAGCAAATGCAATACGCATATATACAGATGGTTCAAAAATGAAAGAAGGCTCAGGATGTGGAGTTTACTCGAGAGCACTAAGCCTAAAGATTAAGTGGGCAATGGGAAACAATACCAGCGTGGTTCAAACAGAACTGGCTGGTATCTCAATTGCCACAAAAGAACTAACCAGAAGAGGAATTTCTGGCAAAAACATAACAATCTGCACTGATAGTAGACAAGCCCTATTAGCCTTGAACAGACTACGTGTTATATCGAGGCTAGTACTAGAGTGCCACCAAGATCTAGCTAACGCCTCGGCAGATAACACTATTATCCTGAGGTGGGTTAAAGGGCACGACAGGAGTAAAGGAAATCGCATTGTCGATTCTTTAGCCAGGGAAGCCGCTGGACAAAAAATTCTAGGACCCAGTGACACCTACGGCCTAACGACTTCGACAATTGCGGAACTAGCCAAACGTTACACCCATGCCCAATCCCTTAAGAGATGGGATGGAATCAAAGGATGCAGTCTTGCCAGGATCAACCTGGGCGACCCTGGGAAGCTGGCGCCGAAGAAATATTTGGCGATGACCAAGAAAAACCTACGTTTAACAGTAGGATTTCTGACTGGCCACTGTCAACTGAGGAAACTCCTCCATACTATGGGACTAGTGGACACACCCCTATGCAGGATGTGTGAACAGGAAGATGAAACTGTCAGGCATGTCTTATGTGAGTGTCCGGAGTTATCGTCAATAAGAGAGTGTGTGTTCGGTGAGTCTTGGCCCACACCTGCCGATATAAAGGAGATGTCTCCTAGTGACCTGTCCATCTTCCTGAGATGGACAGGATGGACGATGACCTAGGAGGATGTATAATGGGTCACATGTGGCATAAATGCTGTGAGCCTACACTCACCCTCCCTACTCTACAGATACAGATCCATTCGACTTTATCTGACATTTATTTATAGATATTAGTGACAGTAGTTGTCAAATGTAATATTTTAGGTTTGTTCAGAACAAAACAAAGATTTATTAATTTTGATCGGGATATGATGGTTGTGAATAAAATACTATACAAACCTCGGTAGGAAGTTTCATTCCTGTCTCGAGATAATAGCTAACTAATCTCTCGACAGCAATGAAACTCTCCCACCTCGGTGTGTAATATACTATTTTAAAATTATTGCGTCTCCGGTTGCGTTTTAATTCCGAATTGTTTCTATATATGTTGCTATGATAACACGTTTCTCTCCGCTGGCGGGAAAGTGAATACTAAAGCTCCGGCGGAGGAAAAATGAAACTTTACGGTCGCCTACACAGTCGAAAAGTAACAGATTTACTGACGTTTGTAGAAAAAATACTTTTCAAAGAGCAGAGACTCTTCACTAAGACAACAACTACTTCTCGGCTGACATTGCATTACACTTCAGTGATTCTTAGTGACTGTCATAGTGCCTATTGTGTCGCAGTTTTTTTCAGTTTTAACACGGGATACAAATAAAATGTTGGTATTGGTATTTTAAGTATCAATTTTGAGATTGGACTGACTTTACACTTTAGGATTGCACTAACTTTTAATTGAAAACGAATTTTATTGGCTGCTAAAACTTGCATCAACAAATTAGATACCTAAACGGTATAAAATTCAGTGTCTTTTATATCCTTGAAGATATAAAAACAACATTATGGCGGACTGTTGCAGGTGAGACGGTTTGTATTATGTAATTAGCCAAAGCAATAGAGCAACAAAATATTGAGTATTTGAAAAAAATCCTAGTACCTAGAGAACGGATATAGCCTTCTTTTAGTTTTTCTTTAATAACACAAGAGCGTATTAAGTAATCCTAATAATGTCAAGATAATAAAAATAAATTATGAAATCAAACAATTTTATTTTGTTAAATCTACATTGTATTTAAACATAAAGTGACGCGTTTCGCTAACACAGTAGCTTTTTCGATTTAACAAAATAAAATTGTTTGATTTCATAACTTACTATGGATCTACATCAAGTAAAAGCCTCATCTATTCAATAATAAAATTGTTTGATTTCATAACTTATTATGGATCTACATCAAGTAAAAGCCTCATCTATTCAATAATAAAAATACCAATACAACGCGTTTTTCAGCGAAGTGATTGGGTAATTAAGCGAGAAGAAAATTTGGTAAAGCTGGAATATTCGCCATTTTTTTCAAAAATTAATATCTTCGTAGAGCAGATACCAAGGGAAATCACTTTTGTTGCAATTGCAATATTTGCAATTTTTTAATGCAATATTATTCAGTAGGTCTGGATGCGTTATAGATAGTCCGATTTTAAATTTGTAAACGGTTTTGAAGAATGAAGATATAGAGTAACAAAACGTATAGGTATAGTACATTCAATAGCCTTCTTGATGTGCGTCATCGTTTGTGACGTATGTCCTGGTTTTGAGTATGTCATATATTTTGTTTGCCATTTTGACATATAGCTAAACTTAAATTTGATTTAAAAAATCATCAGGATCGTATTCAGCCAAATTCGAAAAGGCTATGAAATTTATACTTACTAGCTTCTTTTTCTAACTGAAAATACTAGAGAAATTTCGAAATGCTGATGTTTTTCTGGGTATCTAGGGATATTTTTGTCTTATTTAAATAAATATAACAATAAGATTAATGTTCACATTTTATAAATACCTAATCAAATTTTTCAAATCAAATATTAGGGTTAACATTTGTAATACACTTGCGTATGCACTCTGCATTTAATTATTTTATTTACTTAATCGATTATCGGCTATAATTATGTAAATAATCAACATCCTGTTTATTGTGAAACTTCCAAAATAACAGCTACTATTTTCTCTAAGCTTCTCTCCAAAGAAATGTCGACATCAATCGGACTAATAGGAGAATAATTTTTCGAGTAGGGATGTTAAAAATATTCAAGATCGCCATTACTATGAAATAGTTTGTTCAATTTAGTTGACTTTCAACTTTGACAATAGAAAGTAATTTACGATTACTTAATACGCTATCATGTTATCAACAAAAAATACGTTTTTTTTCATTTTAAATGTTTATAGCAATATCGTGAACAACATTTGCGAATCGAGAATATATGAGGTTCATACTATGTAATGTCTTTTACATGATTGCACAGTCCACAGTCTACCAGGATTTTTGTCATAGAATGGAGAAAAAATTTACTTTCAAGTTTTCAGTTTTCATTTCGTTAGTTATCATTTTTCATTCTTTATTACAAGGTTTTTTTCCTGACAATTTGTTGCGATCTAAAGGGGCGTCCATTAATTATCACGGTAGATCTTTGTATCTGTAATTTGTCTTATTGGAATGGAAATGGTAGAAGATTTAGAAATAATTGTTAGGTATAATTGAATACGGTAGTTATATATAATGGAAGATTATTTTAATACATTCGATCATTCGACGTTTTTTCTTAGATTTAGAATAACGAAGGAAACTGCTCTCAATTTTCTTGGAGAAATTGTTTATTTTCTATAACATTTTTAGACTTGCTGATAATATCTAATAATAATGATTTTTCACGTGTTGTGAAATTTATTCTATGAGATCGTTTTTCTCCGCTCATATTTAAACTACTAAAATGACTCGGAAGAAAAAATACTTATCAAAACGTCGAAACCAAAGATGACACCAACTAATATCAAACGCATAGATCAAACTGGATCAAACTGCCGTTAATTGGTAAATTCCTGACAAAATCTTCTTTTCCAAAAAAAGATTTTAAAATTGCGGCGTTGTCAAATGGAACCTTCCACTTAGTTAAGGGAGGTACGGCGCGAACGAAGTTCCACTTAAATTATAAGTGTCACTTAGTTAAGTATGACTTTTTAGGATAATCGGTGCGAATGGCCCTTACTCCTCAATACACAATCCTTCCGAATCAGGACCACGTATACTTGTCCTTCCTGAAACAATTTCTAACCTAAATACACTGCGTGGTCTACAGTGCTGCCTTGCATTTGAAAATAGTCGAAGCCCCTGACAAAGGCAACATCCTCGTCCCAAAATTGAACTTTGCTTTTAACTGTACGAGGTGGACGCTGTCTATTCCTAATTCGATCCCAACTGACGGTACATCTGTTTGATACTTTGAGTTCGACGAAACTGATGCAAACAATTTCTGTAATGTAGAAAATAGCGCCATGATCGCTTACAATAAACATGTAATCCACTATTTTATGGTGGCGGTCATTTTGACTTTGGTTTGTCTGTAAAGTACTATATTCTACGTGCCACTCCTTCATTTTATATAGATATACACACTGGCTTCATACCCAAGCCGGGTCGTACCACATATACGGTGGCTAAATCCTTTAGACCCATTAGCCTAACATCCTTTGTGCTGAAAACACTGGAGAGGGTGGCTGATCGATACATAAAGGAAAAGGTTGGGCTTAGGTATCCTTTGCACAACAACCAACATGCTTTTAGGTGTGGCAAGTCAACTGAAAGTGCCTTACACCAACTGGTAACTCAGGTGGAGAAGGCGCTGGAAAATGGCATGATCGCCCTGGGAGCTTTCTTGGATATACAAGGGGCGTTTGACAGCACCCCTGTAGGATCCATGTGTAGGGCTGCGGCAAATCATGGAATAGAGCCAATGATCACTCACTGGCTTGGGGCCATGTTGTGCAACCGTACAGTAGAGGCCACATGGAAAGACCATGTGGCAAAAGTAATCGTCGCTAAGGGATGTCCCACATTGTGGAACCTAGTCATTGACGAGCTAATAACCCTTTTAAACGGTGAGGGCTTTCTAACGATTGGGTATGCCGATGATATCGTTGTCCTTGTTGTTGGAAGGCACATTACCGTTCTCAGGGACCTCATGCAAAGGGCTCTGAATAGGGTACATGGGTGGTGTAACGAACACGGACTTGCAGTTAATCCTGACAAGGCTGAGATAGTTGCTTTCACCAAAAAGAGAGGTATAAGACCTGAGGGTCTAAATCTTGACGGAGTACCACTGCCGGTGGTTGAACAGGTGAAGTATCTAGGAGTGATCCTTGATAAATCACTGACATGGAAGGCTCATCTTGATAGTCGCCTAAGCAAGGTGACAAACACGTATTGGGCCTGTAGGAGAGCCATTGGTCCGAGGTGGGGACTGACCCCCAAAACGATCATATGGTTCTATAGAGTGATTATGCTGCCTATGCTCACATATGCGGCTCTGGTCTGGTGGCCGAGGGTAACCTTGGTCACGGCTAGATCGCAACTGGCACGCCTTCAAAGGGTGGTCAGTTTGGGGGCAACTGGCTGCATGAGAACTACACCAACTGTTGCGATGGAGGTGATCCTTGATCTTCGGCCTCTTCACCATGTGATCGAGGCTGAGGCGGGGAGGGCTTTCCTGTGCTTGAAACGACTGGGATACGTGCGAAGAGGGGAAGAGTGCAGGCACGTCAAGAAGCTCCGGCTCCTGGAAGATATTCCAGTTCTGGCTCGAGCGGCTGATGAATGCCTGCGTAAGTACTACTTCGCTACCCCATATAGGGCCATGATACGGGATAGAGAGTCCTGGGAAAAAGAGAGGAATACACAGCCTAATGGGACCGTCTGGTACACAGATGGCTCATGCTCCGGTGATAGAGCAGGGGCTGGAATTTACTCCAGGAACCCAAGAACACTGGTTTGTGTACCATAGGGTGAGGGTGTATCTGCATATCAGGCCGAGATATATGCTATCTTGGAATGTGCGCAGATAAACCTAGACAGAGGTTATGTGGATCGACGCATAACCATATACTCCGACAGTCAGGCAGCAATTAAAGCCCTGAGTGGGTATACCGGCAACTCAGGACTTGCTAACGAATGTCGAGAACTACTTGCTAATCTTGCAAGGCGGAACGTGGTGCGGCTAGAATGGATTCCAGCCCACTCTGGTTTTGAAGGCAACGAGATGGCGGATGCACTGGCTGCGGAAGGGGCGGCAGCTCCTTTTTGCGGCCCGGGCCCGACCCTGGGCCTAACAAAACAAAGAATACGCAAGGAGACGAAGAAGTGGCTGAGGAATCAGCACCTCGCTCATTGGAATGCTCTGCAGGGTCCTAGACAATCCAAACTTCTACTGAAGGGATGGACTGATGGACACGCCAGGGCAGCCACTGAACTACCAAGGAGTAGGCTAAGGAAGATAGCAGGACTCCTAACAGGGCACTGCTGTATGAGGAAGCACCTCTACAATCTAGGAGTAGAGGAAAGTTCCCTATGTAGGGGTTGCGGCATGACTGATGAAACGTCAGTTCATGTTCTCTTAGAGTGTCCACACTGGGCTGTATTACGCAGGCGAATCTTCGGTGTCACTGTCATGGCTCCTGGAGACACAAGCAGGCATCCACTGAAAAAGGTTGCGGCCTTTATTGAAGGGCTCGGCTTCATGGATGACTAGGTAGCAGGATTGGCACAATGGGCCCGCCAGTGGCCTCAGTGTCGGAACCTTGGCTTGAGTTGTCCAGGACAAGGCTCGCCTGTACATTTAGTAGTAGTAGTAGTACACATTGAGGAGGTTTAAGAAAAAACGTATTCCGCCATTTTGTGGCGGCGGCCGTCTTGGATTTACAATAATTCCGAATATAGATAATTGTATTGTCATCAGAACTTAAGATGTGTACCACATTTAAGATCAATTGGTCGCCAGGAAGGGAATAAAATTTCAATTACTAAACACGAACAAACAATAATGTTCATACATATGTAGGTATGTTTGTATATTGGGGTGACATTCACTGAAACCTAAAAAAACTATTGTGAGCCTTTCTTCCACTTAGTTCCTGAGGAAAATCTCAGAGACTAATAGATCCTCTATACTCATTTCCTGAGGAATTTCAGGATATCTGTAGGCTTTAATTTAGGTAAGTGTCCTCTTCTATACAGTAGTCTTCTATGTGCAGTGCCCTAGGATTCTAAATTGCGAAGCAATCTGCAAGTATGTGGATGGAGGTTTCTTCTTCCATACGCTAAAAGGCAAATTTTAACATTTAATGTGCGACGGATAATATCTGTTGGTGAGGATCAGTATACACTGATATTGGTCAAATATTTCAATTCTTCTCTCCCATAGAGAGAGAAATTAAGAACACTGAACACATTACGAATTTGTAAATTTTTTCTCGAAGCGGAACATGTGAACAGGAGAGGGATGCGCAACGTCCATTGCTCGTCGCATGGTTCAATTTAATAGCCAGTAGTAAGAATAAGCTTTCTTTTTCCTGTGAACCATGAAACGATAAGGTCAACACTTTTAATTTCTTGTGAGAGGTTTACCTCGAACTTTTCTTTCTAAAGCGCATTCAATGTGAATGGTAAGTTGCATTGACGTATATGCTTTTCATTTCTGATTCTGGCTTTTATATTTTTTCCTCCTAGTGATAAGCGCCAGATACACACATACAGCGATATTGTTTTTTTTATCTTGTTCTTTGGTATGGTTTTTCTAGTTTTTCTTATACAGTTGATAAAAGGTTCACATGTATATAGTTGAAGTCTTTAAAATATGTATATTTAATTAATTAATTAATTCAATCTAATTACCAACCTAGAATATAATATTTCCGGATTACATTTTACAGAATTTTAAATCTTGTTCCCCCAATATAATGAGCTTTTTCAGGTGCCTACTCAGTCGACAATGTCCCGATAGGATCCCTGTTAAAACTCTTAGTGCAGTTTTACTCTTACTCATTCATTCGATCTCAACAGGTTGTAGTCACCCAGAAGTATCTTTGATTGCCAAACCCTATTAGATGGTCAGATCATCCCTTTTTTTTTCTTTTAATTACATTGGAGCTGATATCGCAAAAATGTACTGGCCCCCAAAAGAGTTTCCAAGTCCCCCTCTTTGTTAGTTAATCTGCTATTTTTTCATATATCATCGATATTAAACAATGCGTGAACTGCCGCTTGAAAGATACTTGGGTTCTTCCAAGCTTTCGAAGTGTTTGGTTCCTGGCCCGTACACTCCTACCCCAGGTCTTTCTATTGGTAATCAGCCGTCTGTGTACCATTGAATGGCAATCTTTCAAAATTTGGTAATGGTATTTGGATCCCATTCGTTTTTGTGGCTCAATTTCGTATCGAATTTCTTTGAAAAGTTACACTTCTTCATCATGCCATCATGACCTTCGAAAGGATTAGCTATTCGGGTAAACGAAACGGTTAAAAAAAGGGACCTGTTCTAGATATGTCCCAAATATCTTCAAAGTATATTATTCCCGAGAAGATATATTTCGTAATATTTGCTACTTCCAGAAGAAGAATATTCATTGTCTATTATTTTAATATTTGAAACAAACGCTAACATGAATTTGAAATTACAGATAAGATTCATCGTTTATAAAAACCAGTAAATTGCAGTAATTGCGTTAAATCTCTGACTAAACGTTCCTGTTTAACTCTATGCATCGTTTTGAGAGTTCATAAACTGATTTATGGATAGTATGCAAACCGTTGGATAAACATACTTTTGGTACATAGCTCGGTTTGAAGTAAGTGCACAAACTATTTTATTGAAGTGTTGTAACAATCCTCTCGTAAACTTCAAATCCTTTTAAACCAATTAACTACCTGGGGCCGTGAGGATGGGTTGCCTAAAACGAGAGATTTCCAATCTCTTATGGATCCGTCAGATAGAGAATCTCGGGCTGTTAAATATTGTTTTTAATTTTTATATATTAACTTCTTTGAAAAAATACAAGAACATAACGTACTATTCCTCTTTAAAAAATGTGACAAACATGGATCTCACATGTTTTAGGCAACCCTGCAATGCACAGATCTCATGGTGAGATTCTCACTAGTACCTTAAGAATTCGGGCTCTGAAAGTAATATGATCTACCGTTGGGATGGTATGTGGGGGACAGTGAAGTGGAAACTCTTTGTAGGTACATACGTAATTCTATACCTTGATAATAAAAACTTTTTTACAATAATTATCTACTTACGTGTGCTCGAGATAAAAGTTCCTTCATAATAAAGTTGTCGTAAATATCTTTGGCACACTTTAACCTCTCATCGTGACACTCTAGTTTTTCGAATGATTTGATCTGTAACAAAAAAATTAAATTGAGAACTTCAAAACAAACTGTGCTTAATAATATTGTATGTGAAAATTTTGGTTTATCCATATGCTTTAGAGAAAATAATGTTTTTTGTAGACATTGGCTTTACTGAAATGGGGTTTCCAATGCACAAAATAATAATTAAAAAGAAGACACGTTCAACAATTTGTTTATTTATATTCTTCGTTCTTTTATTGATATTCGCAATTTCTATCGGCGCGTCACTGCCATTAAATAATTTCCAGTTCGTTAAAATCATGATTTCTCTACAGCTGTTGGCACCGGGCTTATGTTTATAGTACTTTCGGCGGTTTATATAGGCGTGGCCAAACATTTTTACGGTCGTAAATGTAGTTCTCCGTCGTTGCTTGCGAGGTTAATTACAGTTGATCTTGAACGGTCACCCAGTTAAAACCTTCTGATTCCTCTCCCGGTTTAAATCCGAAATGTTCAGACCAAATGGCTCAAATTCCATAGTACTCAATTTTAATTCCTTTATTATAGGTGCATTTTCCTATGAAGCTAAAGTTCATGATGATTGTATAGTGATTCAAACTTGAAATCAAAGTTATCTTTCATAGTGTATAGTGCTTTGAAAACTACAAAGGAAGGAGTAAGATTGTTCCTAATAATTCCGATTTCAAACTGAAATACTTGTCTAAATTCATTGTTGCATAAGTATGTACTTTCGAAGTTCGTTAAGTTTATTAAAGTTTACTGAATTGTTGACGAATTGCAGCATATTATCTGATGCCAGAACCGGCTCCTATGCAAATACAGCCCACTGAATCGAAGGCAGAAAAACTTTCTAAAACCAATGACCATTGGAGACGACAAAGAGCAAATAAATGTAAGAATAGATACAGACAAAATATAGCAAGTTAAACATTTTCAGTGCCTTGGAACGATATTAGACGAAAACGGAACACAGGAAGCAGATATTAATAATAGAATAGTTAATACTAACAAACTATACTATGCCATGAATACCAAATTTATGAACAAAAAAGAAATATCTAAAGAAACGAAATTGAAAGTATATCGACCAACAAATGGATGCAAAACATGGGTGTTAACAGCACAACAAAGGAGTAAAATACAGAGACAGAGATGAAATATTTAAGAAAAATAAGAGATGTAACAGAAGAGGATAGAAATAAAAACTTAGATATAAGAAAATACCTTTTTAACATATTTTCAAACCACCCATATGAAGGAAACTAACTGTTTCTAATTATTTACAGTATCCTGCAAAGTGTTATTAATAGATGTCAAAGGTAGTAGTTTAATACTATTATAAGGCATTACAGAGTTTTTGAAAATATAAGAACAAAAACCGTTCACTAAGAAGCAACAACTACTTCCCTGGCTTCCCACGGAGGACATTGAATACAATTCAAAGTTAAACGGGACCGGTTTCCGATATCGCACAAATACATTAATCTCAGTCAAGAAAACGTTAAATATGCGATAATAGTGACATCCCCACATCTAACCAAAACCGCTATAAGTGATATTGTTATGCTATGGAAGCCATTCTCAGTCTTCCGCCTCTTGCTTTGCATATTAAGGCAGAAGCGAGAATGGCTGCATACAGACTGGAATGCAATGGGAACTGGCATGGTGGAACCAACTCCCAGAGTCACCCCAGAATTACAGATTTTATCGCAAACTCGCTTCTTGACATGAGAAGTGGCAATATGTTGGCCACAATTAACGATAACCAACCAATCAGTATCCATCTAAACTTGGATGGGTTGGAAGTATGCAGTCAGGAACGTTAGTGTGGTACACAGACGTTCTAAGACTGGCATTGGAACAGGAGCTAGAGTCCATGGTACCAAACCCAGGTGCAATATCCACGCATCGTTGGGGAATTTTGCATTTGTATTCCAGGCAGAAATCTACGCCATCTACATGTGTTAGCAATTGAACATGGAAAGGGTGTATAGAGGCCAAAAGATCCTTGTACTCTCTGATAGTCAGGCAGCACTAAAATTTTTAGCAGGTCCCCTGATCAAATTTAGACTGGGACTGCCTACAAAAACTATTAACCCTGGCCAAACATAAACTATTAAGTGGGTTCCGGGGTACAAGGGTATTCGAAGTAAAGGAAAAAGCGGAAACGCTAGTAAAGCTAGGGTCTGAAATTGCATTCACTGGTCCAGAACCAGTATTTGGGATATCAAAAATTGCTGTACATGGTTGTACATCAGCAGCAGGGGCCAGATAAGGAGAGTGATGGGCTTACTCACCGGTCACTGTCACTGTCACTAAGGAAGCACATGCATACAATCGGCATATTTTGGGAGGAACCTATCTGTCGGTTGTGCATGGAAGAGGGGGAAACTGCCTCTCACATTATCTTATTGCATGATTTCATTGGAGATATAGATTCCTAGGACTAGAGCATCCAAGGGAGAATTTCTCCAAGAAGGACATAGTGAAAAGACTATTGAGCCTGATAAGGGCTACTGGTCTTATCAAATAAAATGCACAAGCGAAGGCAAAAAAAGAAGCCTAAAGGCTGAGATTCCAAGGACTCTAAGCCTCTGGCTGATGCAATTCAACCGAACCAATTCAATCAATTCATACAAGCTATTTATTTCAAATATGTTTAAATTATACAAACAAAACAATTTTATCCTCTCAAACCTTGTTTGTCCCGACCAGAGACAGTGAAATTTTTTCGATAAGTTAGTTTTGATAAAGTATTACCCTTTAGGGAAATAAAATATTAAAAATCAACACTACGTAACACATATTTAAAGTGCATGCAGTAAAAACATTGCATGTTGAAGTTGTACTCCCCTTCATATGCGATATCACAAGTAACGATCATCATCGTCACACGACATACGAGTATTTGTTTTTATACTTTTTGTTTTATACAATTAACAAGTTTCCATGAGGGTTCACTAGCAACGTTGTTTTCACTTGAGGCGGTTGGGTGAATAAATGAAAACAAAATAGCAATTCTAAGTGGGATGTTACCAACTTGTTAGTTCACTCCTCCTGGCAACTAAAACATCTGTTATGGTTTTCAACACAACTCTCATCCATAATTTAGTATTATAATCACTAATCAGGGCCCTGTGAACGTTTTATATTAAAATCACCCCTCGTGATGTTTTTAGTATAGTTTAGTTTTTAGATACAATGATTGGTGTCAAGAAACGCACTTCTACGAAAAATATTGCAAAATCTAGAGCTCATTTTATGTCGATTTTACGTAAATCACATTATCCAAAAATGTTTCCTGTATTACTATCAAGAGCATTTGGAAATATGACCGAAGAAACGTGGCAAAAGTGCTTTAGTCACGTTAAACATAACGTACACAATGTTACTGCAAACGCCAAACGTGATGGCGAGCCCGCCCTCATGCGTACGAACTCATTTTCAATGTTCCCACTACAGCTCTTGTAAGACATATAAAAATTTCAATGAGCTGTACTTCTACCTATAATACTGAATAAAATATGAAAAGAAATTACAAAGAAATCATGTTCCATTTGCTACCCTAATTAAAACTAATTATAGGTACGACACTGACCGGCAATAGGGCTTATCGTAATCCAATAGTGATTAATGGGTCGATTCTGAGAAGTCACATATAAGTTACAGAAACTGTAAGATATAGTAAGTTGCCTTGTAACTATTACAGATTTTTGCTTACAGACCTCACAGATATGCTCAGAATTGACCCATTAGTTGGGAGTGTCTATATGTGCGCGATCGCTTGCCATCACGTTTGGCGCTTGCAGTATTGAATGTGTAAAAGTAAATCCTATAATTTATTGATGTAGATAGTTCTAATACAAGTGACCGGATTAATATAAGGTCGTAAGTTGCTGGAAGAATAATAAACAATTATGGCGGATGAAGTTTCACAAAATAGAACAATAGGCATGTCTCCGATACACAAAGAATTATGCTAAATACATTTATTGAGTATGACCCACAATTTTTTTTATTTCAGCTTAACGTGCCTCGACAGCGCTGGACATTGGCTAGAAAAAATAGTTACAAATATTTACATATAATTATTACAAATTTTAAATTAGATTTTACGGAATAGATTAGTAGCTTTCAGGAAGTGTAAGACTTTATTGATTTTGGTAGGGTAGTGGAGCATTTCCTTGAGGTTAGGCCTTAGATCAAATTGTTGATATGTAGCAGAAAATTGTTTGCAGTCCGTCAGTATGTGCTTAACAGTCACAATATCATTGAGGCTATGGCAAACGGGACGATTTCTTGAAGACATCAGATATCCATGTGTGAGTATTCGGATTCTTCTGATTATAGTAGCCTCTCTCCGGGTTAAGAAGTTAAGGGAGAGAGGAGAAGTTGATGGATGGATATCATGAAGTGCTGTCGTGCTATTGCGCCACAGGTGTCGGTGTCGCCAAAAATCTTGTGTAACGTTTTTGAAGTGGATCTTTAGGTCAGATGCGAGTTGGACAATGTGTGTTGGGTTGTTATTAGTGGTATAGTGTAACTAATGTTAATGTGATGACTTTGAATTGTATTACAAATTCTATGCAGGTTGATTTTAATTCACTATATCAATTTGAATTACATTTAAAAATCATTATTTCACATTATTCTAATTTATAGAACAATTTTATGCACGCCATTGGACGGCTTTTTCCTTCAAATTGATTAAAAATAAAGGTCATCACATTAACAATAGTTATACTATAGCTTCTTTCGCGTAGCGGTCCGCAGTTTCGTTACCATCAATTCCGATGTGAGATGGAAGCCAGATGAGAGAGACTGTTATATCTTGAGCAACGAGAGTTTGATAGATGTCGTGTATGTTCTGGACAATTGGGTTGTCAGTGAAGATTGACTTGATTGACTGAATGGAGGAATGAATATTGCAATATTTTTGTGGGGTAGAAAGATGCTAGAATCGGTAGGAATAGAAAACAAACGAGATGGTGGAATAAAGATATACAAGAGCATACCAAACTAAAAAAGTAAAAATGGAAAGAATATCTAAGAAATAAAACGACTGAGAAAGAAGAACAGATGGAACTACAAGACGAAAGACATCAGGAACTGGAAAATGAGGAAAATGAACCACTGATACAAATAGAAGAAGTGAAACAAGCAATAAAAAAGTTAAAAAGAGGTAAAGCAGCGGGTTACGATAGTATTACCGGAGAAATGTTACAAACTCTAGGAGAAAGAGGGATACAAATGCTTACTAAATTGTTTCAAAGAATATGGAACGAAGAAAAAATTCCGAAAGATTGGGAAGTAGGTATTATATTGCCAATTTTCAAAAAAGGAGACTGAACTAATTGTAACAATTATAGAGGTATAACATTGCTGAGCGCAGCATTGAAAGTTTACGAAAGTATCTTAGAGACTAGACTTAGGAAAATAATAGAAAAACAGTTAGAAGAATTCCAAAGCGGCTATAGGAAAGGAAGGAGTAGCCAAGACCACGTATTTACATTCAAACAAATAATTGACAAAAAACTGAGAACAAATCAAAAAGTGTATCTCGGCTTTATAGATATTCAAAAAGCCTTTGACAGCGTCCCCTGAGATCAAATATGGAAAAGTCTACAAGAAAGAGGAGTTGGATCAAAACAAAGAAAAAACATTAAATGCATTTACGAAACAATCAGAAACCGGGTAAGGAAAGACAATGAAGAGTCCGATGATTTCATAACAAAAGAAGGATTAAGACAGGGAGGAGTACTTAGCCCGGCATTATTCATAATGATAATGGATGATATTTTGAAGGAAGTGAAAACAAAAGTTGAACAAATTCAAATAGGTTATAGAAATATGGAAGTAGTTGGAATATCTGAATGCGTTTTTGCCGACGATTTAGTATTGTTCGCTAAAAACTAAAAAGAGCTGAAACATAATTTAATAACATGGAAGCATATATTGAAACTACAAAACATGAACATGAATATGGAGAAGACAAAAATAATGGTGGTGGGACAAGAAGAAGAGCACCTTAACCCTAGAACCACAACGTGGGGTCGCCCGTGACCCAGCCGTTTGATTTTTCCCGAATACGATTGGGCGCGTTTTAGTCTCCGAGCTGTGGGTCCATGTAGCTTCAGTACTTGATGATAGCTTATGATGTGCATATGTGTTTTCCGGCCAAAATTTTATTATCGCCGGCTATAAGCTATTCCGTGTGTTTTGACCCCACGTTGTGGTTTGCGTTATACTTTTTTCAAGGTAAGTTTAGACGTTCATTTTATTTTTCCGTGTCCTAATTATTATTATTACAGGAAAATGGATGATAAGAAGCAAAAACTTTGACCAGTTTTGTCACTCAAAAACTGTTGCCCGAAAAACGAGAAGATGGCCTTTAAGAATTTTCTATGGTATGTTAGACGCTGCTGGAATCAATTCATTTGTACTGCATCAGTTCCAAATGTTGGACCAAGGTGATACTCGATCCAATTTTTTAAAAAAATTAGCTGACGTTTTGGTAGTCGAATATATGAAGCAAAGATTAGAAAATAAACGCTTGCCAAGAGAATTAAGACAATCTATTCGCGACTACCTTGGATATCCTGACGAACTCCCGCCTCATGAACTCCAAAACAGTTCACGTCGTTGTTACTTTCACCCCAGATCTCGGGACCTAAAAGGACGTCATATTTGCGTTCATTGTAAAAAAAATATGTGCGCAGAACACCAATTCAGCATTTGTGAAGACTGTAAATTGTAATCTTACTTGATCTTCTATTTTTTATGAGGAATTTGTTTTTCTATTTCATTGATTAGATATTGTAGATGCATCCAAAATTACGATTAAAATATATGCCTTAGAAATGTTAAAATTCACAAGATGATGCATGTAAAAATTTAATACCATTTAATTTGTGTATGTAAAATACTTGTTTTTGACCATTATCATAAAATATCTACGATTTTCCATTAACTGATGCCCTAAGTTTACTACATCGTTTGAAAGTTTATTAATTGTACTAACAAATTGTGAAAATACTTATAGGGTGATTCATTTAAAAATTTTGAGATATTGCTTGATTTGCGTTTTGTTTCACCCTGTATTAAAGAAGCCACAGATGAAAAAAGTAATTGATACTAAGCACAGCCAATGATGTCTGTATGACATTTGAACACAATTATTTTTTAATTTATTTTAATTTACTGTTCTGCATAGTGTTAAAGAGGAGGTCTTTTTTGCTAATAATTGGCCATATCTTTGTAGAACACCCTTATAATATATTAGAGTGCTATATTTTTGTAACGCTCTCGGTGAGATCTTTTCGATTCTTAAACATAATATAGTACGTTCCATTAAAAAAAAATGTAAAGAGAACGTCACTTTGGCTCTTTGCATGGATGGATATTCTTTGGTTATGTATTGTTTGTAAAACAAAATAATATTGCGCAGATACAATTTCAATAATTTCATTGGAAATTATAAATTCACATGGTATTTATTATGTAAAAATAATCACATGGTTGTGTTGGGAATACCGAATTTAATATTACCATGTGAATAAAATTCGAGAATCGAGCCCCTGTAATGGTTACTTGACCTCGTTCTATTTTTAAAATTCACTTCGTGAATCAGCTCAACTTTGCGTTACAATATTTTTTCCAAATGGTGTTTCATTTATCTGTTCTCGATTCTCAATTTGTAGTAATTTGATTAAGGGCCATCTCTACGGGAATTTAATAAATAACCAACATTTGATATGTGGTTTGTAAATAACCGGAAAGATTAATCTTCCGCTGCGTTGCCGAAAGAATTTATCATGGTAGGAACTCTATGAAAGATATATAGGAATGGTTGATATGATTAATTAATTCATTTCACGCGGTTCTATATTGATAAATAATGTTTGAGTTGAAAATAAAACGTTTGTAGACATGCAACTCAACAAAATTAATTGAAAGCTTAATCATTATTTTTATCAACAACGTAAGAATACACAAAAGTATTAAAGTATGTCCCAATGGAGTTGATCCCAACGGATCGGGGATTCGGATCATAAAATAGTTGTAAACCATAGGCGCGACGGTTTAACTGCCCCGTAACCTATAAACGTACAACCTAATTTCCTGTTAATATTTTAATTTAAGTACCTATATATAGAATCAAATTTGAAGTAGTTAGTATTCGGCAACTATCATGTAACGTCTATTCGTCTAATTTTAAGATAGAAGTTTTTCTCCAATTCCTATTTAACAAGTTAGCAAAAGCGCATATTCTGTGCGGGAAAAAACATTAATCCTGAACATTCATAGTGCTTTTGTGGAACAAAACCCCACAAGTTTTGTTTGCCCCATAATTATTACGAGTTGTGCCAAAATAATAGGGGTAGTAGAATCAACAATTTATAGATTTTTATGTCAGATAAAATGCCGGAACCTTGGTGAACCTATTCCTCACCCGGGGAAGAAATCATAAGAAATTGACGACGATGTTAAAAACAGAGTTCGTAGAATAGTGCATGGTATGTATTTCGCAAAAGAAATACCAACATTGGACAAGATTGTGCAGTTCGCCCAGAATGACGAAAGCCTGCCACAACTATCAAGAACTAGAGTATGGAGAATTCTTCATGGAATGAACTTTAGGTGGGTAAAGAACAGAAAATCGTTTCTTATTGATAGGCCGGATATTTTTTGCTGAAGACGAGAATACTCAAGGTCAATACGAAAAATGTAAGAATATTCCCTATTTGGATAATACCTGGCTAAATAAAGGACACACGTTAGTTGTCGAATCCGTTCATTAACTACTCATTATACACAGCGAACAACAGTTAGATGGTTTTAGAAAAAAAATTGTTTTGTCAAAAAATATCTTCCTAATGGATTCATTTTTATTACAACTAGTGGGAACTTAGATGCCAGAGCAAGGTCGTCAGCATATATAGTAGATTTGAGTGTAGAAGCGAGGTAGTAGCACAGTAGTATCACTATTATAAATTTCATTCATAAATTGCCAGAGCTTTTGATGACCTTGAACGGATCGCTTTACGATTCATTTTACTTTTCCATAGGTGTAGGTAGCATAAGTTTTAAAATTACTTGAACGTGTTAAATGTTTTTTCTTAAATATTGTAGAACAGTACACTGATGAGTGAATAAAAGAATAGTCTCATACGAAAGATTCATTTGTTTACACACACACTACCCGTTTTCTTCTTTTCAACGGTATCCATTGCAAAAAATGCTTATAAACTATAAAAATAATAATGTTTGTTTTTCCAAAAAGCCGTAAAAATATAAGCCCTGTATAATAAATAATGTTATTCGCAAATTCACCACTTGCACTTTGGTTGGATAGCAGCACAGCACTGGCCGCCGGTACTCATCCGAACGACGTTGTAGGTCACAGAGAACTCGGGAGTGACACGTCACGAGATAACATACTGGTTCGTTCCTATACTGTGGTAGTAGAATGAAGTAAGAACAAACAGTGTGGTGCTTGGGATGGAGTCTTGAGGGGACACCGTATTGTTGGACGTGGGATGATGTGAGAGTCATTTACAGATACTTTCAAGAATACGGTATTGAGAAAGTTTTTCAAAAAATAAAAAAAACCAATCACGCCATATAATGACAACTTATCAAGTATAGTCTATTGTATGAAATGTTGCTTCAATATCAAAGATAGAAGAGATCATCTCTCATTTTGTTATTTATAGTATCGTCAATGTTGGTTTAGAAAGGTATGGGGTTATCACATGTGGATCGATGACGACGAAAACTAGTTGGTTGCTTGGGCAATATCTGGTTGTTTTTTTTCCCAGATTGAGATTGTTTAACATTTTCTCCATTTTTTGCATACATCATAAGTAAAAGAACTATGTCTGTAAGTATGTGATGAGGTTGAAGGTTGTGACAATTTTGGGATGGGATGTGAAGGGAATATTTGAGAAGTGCCACGATGAATTTGTCAACCGTTGAATAAAATCATATTTATCCAGTGAAATAATTGAAAATATTAAAAATGTTTTTGTAAAATCTACAACGCTTTCAATTCCATTTAATAAAAAATTAATCCAATTACACTGTGCTACACGTCTCATCGCTTCTTATTCCATATCTTTCGGAAACAATGCCAATACCAAGACGAATTTTCTATCCTTTCATTTCAAGATCTCATCATCCCATCGATTTGTCAGCAAATCGTCTTCAACGGCTTCTCCTTTCACCCATTCCACTACTTCTTTCCATTGGCGTTCCGAAAAGTGATGAAAAAAATGATAGAAATTGAGATAATTGAAAGGGACCAATTTATTACAACTAGAGATGAAGTAAGTGCTGATGGTGTTGATTGGAGACTTGAGAAATTCTCTTTTGGTACTTTAAATTACTCTAATATTTTTCGAAATTTATATAGGGTTGAAAAAAAGTGGGGTTATAATGTTGCCGTACGTTATAGTCCGATAAAGAGTTGAAAGTGAAAAATGGAACGCTCGCAACTACCATAAGCAAAATTCCCATTTTTTCAAGTACAGTAGGAAAGGAAAACTATTGCACGACATGGGTTTTGTATGATAGGCAACTTAAAAATTCAATATCATTAACAGAAAGATAAGAATTAATCACCAATTCCATCGGGAAAAAAATATGGCAAATCAAGGATCCAATACCATTTGTACGGACAAATTATGGGCCAATATGGCAAGATAAAACAATAAAAAAGGTACAACGTGTCGCGGGACACACGGTAGGAACTTTAGTTCCTTTTAAGCAAAAATTATGTAATACAACTGACGTTATAGATAAACGATTTGCATATTCTTTGGTGGTTGAGTAGTAAGCATACTAGACTCTCACGCAGTAGACCGGGTTAAATTCCCCCTGAGGAAGATTTTTTTTATTGTTAATTTCTATTTTTAAATAATTCATGAGGGAGTCCGACTGGCAACATCTACTAATAACAGCATCGTATATTTAAAAAATGAAACCGTAGCATTATACAAATTGGACATTCAAGAACTGTACGTTTACCACAAAATTAGTGGAAACATAAAATTGAATTGTAAAATGTTATTTTATTTTTATTTTCTAGATTTTTTCTTAAGTGGGTCGTAGAAAAAATATGCTGTTCGACTCGTGTGGATTGTCCATAGCGCACTTGAACGATTGAGCACTCCGCCTACGGCGTCGTGCTCAAACTTCGTCCTCGTGCGATATGACCATCATATCCACACTAGTTGCACAAACTACAATTTCTTTCAAAATATGCCCTTTTACATTTAAAAACAACCTGCCAAATGTCAAATCAATTTATCCATCCATTTTAAAGTTATCGAATTGAAACATTCAAGTTTTCAAAATTTCAACACCCTGTATTTCGAAAAGTAAATGTGCTAGACCCCTTAATCGCGCAAAAAAAAATTATGGAAATAATAGTAAAAATTTATCCCAACAAATTCAAGTAGATCACCAGCACTGCGAATACCAGCTTTGCATAGAATTCCAATATAGCATCGGTGGTTCAGTGGTAGAATGCTCGCATTGCACGCGGGCGGCCCGGGTTCGAATCCGGGCAGGAGCATATTTATTATTATGAATCGCTGCTTCGTAAACGAGAGAGAGACTATGGAGGCACAAGCACACAAAAGCAAGGCACATAACGAAGCAATGTAACATAACGCAGCGTAACGTAACGCGTAACGGTCAGATCTTTTGCGTCGCGACCCCTGGTCGCTCAAACATAACCTGGCGTTAAGAACTAAAGTTCCAAAAATCCACGAAAGGATGTTGTAAATGGATTATGTACCACGGTTTTAAGAGCTCAAATGATCAGGATTGTTTTAGTTCACGTAGTACACAATTTATTCACTTAATTACAGAAGCCTGTAAAAAATGGTCATTTTATTAAAACTTGTTATCAGTAGATGTCAAAAATAATAGTTTACTAATATTATAACGCCTTACAAAATTTATGAAAAATATTTTTCAAAGAGCAGACCGTTCCCTACGGAGCAACAACTATTTCTCTGACTGTATGCTAAGACAGACATTGAATGACACTATGAATTGGTTGAAGGCGCTAACAATTACATTTCTTGATAACAAAGTGCTTTAATTTATCATTGAAAGATAAACAGAGATCTATTGGAAAACACTTTCATGACAAATCTTCAAAAAAATGTGATTGTGATAGACAATACATTTTCATTCCAGAGAAAGCTTTCCCGATCAATATTAAACAAAATAAGCTGCGTTGCTGAAAAATACAGAGATTACAGTGACGAACAATACCGCGTCGATGTACACATCTTGAGACTTCCGCATTATCACTGTGAAATTAAGTCAATAGAATGAATGTGTAATGAAGTGAAATAGTACGTGTACTTTAGGTTAGTTAAGTTTGAAACCGAAATGTTTAGTTCAGGTCAGTACCAAAATTAATTAAAAATAGTAGTCCAGGCATTCCCTAAGACTAGCGTCTATATCCAAGAAGTATTGGAACTTATAATCAAAAACGAAGACATATCGAAAAAAAACCCATGAGCCTGTGTTACGGATAATTTTCTGCATAAAATTAAAGTCGTAAGTACTACGGAAAATATAAATACTGTTACGAACTTAGTTATTCAGAAGCCGGTCCTGTAGTGAACTATACATTTTGGCGAATGCGACCTTTCTAGAAGATTTCATAACAGAGTAATGCGATGAGCTATTCCCGATTGTTCTGGAAGCTCCGTATACACAGAAGGTGGTTAATTTAAGAATTTTCTAGAGTTGCGAAGGACTATATTATATAGTACGCGGGTTTTTGAGTATGTCGAAGAGTTTTCAGTATACAGTGAATCGGTAGACAGTTTTCAGTATACAGTGAGTGAACAGATAGTGAATTAGTGAATATGAATAGTACAATATTTAAGTGTTGAAGATAAATTAGGAAAATTATTATACCGAGTGTAGATAAATTAGTAGACATCAAGAAGTGTGTATATAAATTGAGTTTATAATAGTGTGTAAGTGTTTCTTCAATAAACCAATAGTAATCAGCTATAGTGGGCGTATAATTTCATCCAACGGTGAAAACTGGTTGAATAAATAAGAAAAACATGACAATACTATGAATAATAATTAAATAAACTGAATACACAATAAATGTCACAACAAAAATATAACGTATTGTTACGAACTCACTAATTCAGAAGCCGGTCCTGTCGCAAACAATGAATGCGACCTTTCTAGAAAGTTTCTCGAAGCGTACCAAGGCCAATGGTTTATCGCGTATGTTCTCGAATTATGAAGTATACGCAGAGATGGTGAATTCAAGAATTTTCTAGAGATTTGAATGACTATATATAAGCGGGTTTTCGAGTCAATCGAGAGTTGTTCAGTATACAGTGAATCGGTAAACAGTTTCAGTATACAGTGAGTGAACAGAAAGTGAATATAAATAGTGTTGAAGATAAATTAGGACAATTATTATACCGAGTGTAGATAAATTAATAGACATTAAGTAGTGTGTATATAAATTAAGTTTATTATAGTGTGTAAGTGTTTCTTTAATAAATCAGTAGTAATTAGCCATAGTGAGTGTATAATTTTATCCCACGTTAAAAAAACTGTTTAAATAAATAAGAAAAACATTACATTGGTGTCAGGTGTGGGGTGATATAAATAAATAATTACGTAAAAATGGCTAAGAGACTATGTGACCTGAAAGTGACAGAACTAAAAGCAGAATTAGAAAATCGCGAGTTGGAAAGGTCCGGGAAGAAGAGTGAATTAGTTGAAAGACTGAAAATAGCGCTGGAAAGTGAAGACTTGGATCCAGAAACATTCTTGTTCAATGACGAGTCGTCCACCATAATCTCGTCAATATTTACTTTGAAGAATGATATTTCTACCATGAAGGACGATATTTCTGCTAATATGGACGAGAAGATTTCTACCATGAAAAATGATATTTCTGTTAACATGGACGAGAAGATTTCTACCATGAAGGACGATATTTCTGCTAATATGGACGAGAAGATTTCTACCATGAAGAATGATATTTCTGATATGAAAAACGATATTTCGGTCGATATTTTGTCAATGAAAAAGGACATTGCCGCTGAACTCGAAAATAAAATTTCCCCTCTAAAATCAAATATCGAGGAAATGGAAAATAAAATTATAACAATGGAAGAGGAAATCCAGGAGTTAAAGAGGAAAGTGGCAGACTCAAGAACACAAGACATGTCAGCAGAAGAGAAGAAGAGAGCAAATAAAACCCTGCAAGCCAGAAGCACTCCCGAAAATAGAAGATATTGGCAGTCTTGCTCGAGTCAAGGCCCCAACGTTCGACGGAAAGATGTCGTGGACCAACTATGTTAAGCAGTTTGAAGCAGCCGCTAGAGCGAATAATTGGTCCGACAGGGAGAAGGCAGTGAACTTGACCATCGCGCTTCGGGGAGATGCCTTGGATGTGCTTCAGACGATACCTCTTGAAGAAACGGATGACTTCGAGCAGCTGAAGAAGAGGTTGGACATGCGATATGGTCACGAACATCTAGAACACTTGTACCAATCTCAGATGAAGAATCGAAGGCAGAGACGTGATGAAACCCTTCAAGAGTATGAAGTGGATATCGCCCGACTAGTCCGATTTGCCTATCCATCAGCACCAGAAAACAAGATGGAATGTCTAGGCATCCAGGCCTTTATTGATGGCTTACGTGACCCTGATATGCAGAGGACGCTTCGTTTAGCTCATCTCAAGACATTGGTCGATGCATTAACTGCTGCTCTTGAATATGAAGCAGCCACGAAGGCATCAGCATATAACAAAGTTAGGACCGTTCAAGAAGAGGGCGACGAAGATAAATTTGACCAGTTAGTCAACTTGATAAAAAGCATGGTAGAACGAAAGCCGAGGAAGATTAGATGCTGGAATTGTGGCGAGCTAGGACATGTACGCAGCTCGTGTAAGCGCCCTAGAACTCCAGCAAACCAAAAGCCCCAGTCCCAGGAAAACTAGAATGGGTCGGCCACGAGGGGGCAGCACCGACCCAGGATCGTTCCAAAGACGCTCTCATACTGATAGCCTCTCTCAGATGCCGTAATGACAGTGTATATGTGGCTGGCGAAGTTAATGGCAGGAAATATACTCTGCTGGTTGATACTGGAGCAACTAGAACCATTATACGGCCAGAGATAGAAAATCTAAGAAGCTTCTGTCAACGAGGCTGCGACTCGGGACCGCAACTGACGCAAGAGACGCAAATCCAATTGGGAATTGGTGAAGAAAAATTCACGCATACGGTAATCGTAGCTGACATCGAAGAAGACGTGATTCTGGGAATGGACGTAATGAATTTACATGGTTTCCAGTTGGACTTTAGAAACAGAACCATCAAGGTGGGTTCCGAAGAAGTATTCCTTCATCCACGTAAAAGCAGAACGGTGTTGGCAGCTGTACAGGAAGATACTGTTCTTCCTGCACGAAGCGAAACCATGATAGTAGCGCGGCTACAGGGGATCATGGAAGAAGGTACACCGGTTATGATGGAGCCTTGGAACCACGACGAAGAGGTTGGTAAAGGAGTGCTAATTGGAAAAGGACTGGTTACGTCAGCGAAGGAGATCCCAGTACGTGCTATAAACGTGAACGATTACCCAATTACCCTCAAGAAGGAAACCAGAATTGGATGTTGCACACCGGTGACGTCTGTAGTTCGTCAAACAACGACAACCGACAATTCTAATGACAGATTCGAACAGATGTTTTCAATAGCAGGCCAATCCTTGAATCGAGCTGAGAAAAGGAAAATGAGAGAATTCCTCTTGCAGTATCGAGACCTATTCGTACCAAAAGGAGGGAAGACTGGTAGAACATCAGCCGTAAAACACAAAATCGATACTGGTAATGCCAAGCCAATTAAACAATCAGCTCGAAGGCTACCGCAAGCGAAGAGAGAGGAAGCTGAAAGAATAATTCAAGAGATGGAGAAAGAAAAAGTAATAGAACCATCTACTAGTCCATGGGTGTCTCCAGTAGTGCTTGTCAAGAAAAGGGATGGAACTACCAGATTCTGCGAGGACTATCGCCAGCTGAATAACGTGACGAAAAAGGACAGCTATCCTCTGCCTTGGATCGACGATACGCTAGACACTTTGGCTGGCAGTAAAATGTTTTCCACCTTGGATCTGAAGTCTGGCTATTGGCAAGTAGAAATGGAACCAGAAGACAACGAGAAAACTGCAGTTCAACGTCATGCCCTTCGGGCTCTGTAATGCGCCCGCGACATTTGAAAGACTAATGGAAAATGTATTGAGAGGGTTATCTTGGAAAACTTGCCTGGTCTATTTAGACGACATCGTAGTATTAGGTAAGACATTCGAGGACCACCTGAAGAATTTGCAAGACGTATTCAAACGACTTCAAGCTGCTCAGCTTATGTTAAACCCAAAGAAATGTCAGTTATTCCAAAACCGAGTCAACTATCTGGGTCATATCGTGAGTAACGAAGGAGTGGCAGTAGATCAAGAGAAAATTGCTTCCATTAAGCAATGGCCGCAACCAACAGACAAACATCAAGTCAGGAGTTTTCTTGGACTTTGCACATACTATCGAAGATTTATAAGGAACTTTGGAGATATTGCCAAGCCACTAATTCGGCTCACAGAAGAAACAAGAACTTTTCATTGGGATGAAGACTGTCAAACTGCTTTTGAAACCCTCAAGAGACATTTAACCACGGCACCGATACTAGGATATCCGTTACCAGAAGGAGACTTCATTCTTGACACTGATGCAAGCAACGTAGGAATCGGAGGAGTACTCTCACAGATCCAAGGAGGCCAAGAAAGAGTGCTGGGATATTTCAGTAAAGTCCTCTCCAAACCAGAACGGAACTACTGCGTCACGAGAAGAGAACTTTTGGCGGTAGTGAAGAAATTTTTAATTCGGACTGATCATGATCCAGTGGTTGATGCAGTTCAAAAACCCCGAGGGCCAGATCGCTAGATGGATCGAACGACTCCAAGAATACGATTTCAACATCGAGCATCGGGCTGGTGTGAGTCACCGAAATGCCGACTCTCTGTCTAGACGACCGTGCCAACCAGACTGTTCCCACTGCAACAAGGTGGAATCTAAGGAAGCTGCAGTTTCAAGAACTACAGTCAGCAATGAAGAATGGTCACCCACCAGGATTAGAGAAGATCAAGAGAATGATCCACACCTAAAGATGATCCGGCAATGGAAGCAAGAAAATCGGCGACCTACCTGGCAAGAAGTGTCAAGATTTTCACCAACACTGAAGGCATATTGGGCTCAGTGGGACTCACTTGTCCTGGAAGGAGGCCTGTTGAAACGAATCTTAGAAAACGATGATGGTTCCGAAAATAGACGACAAATAGTTATCCCTAGATCGAGAGTAGCTGAGGTACTGAGGAAGTTACACGACAGTCCATCAGGAGGTCATCTGGGAGTGAAGAAAACCCTTCAGCGTGTCCGTGAAAGGTTTTATTGGATAAACAGCTCCGACGCTGTGAAGGACTGGTGTAAGAAGTGTACGAATTGTGCAACGAGTAATGGACCACCTCGCAAGAGAAAGGCTCCCATGAAACAATATAATGTTGAAAGCCCATTCGAAAGGATTGCATTAGATATCGCTGGACCATTTCCGACGACAGAAAATGGTGGTAAATACATTCTGGTTGTGATGGATTATTTTACCAAATGGGTAGAAGTTTACGCGATTCCGAATCAAGAGGCCACAACTGTCGCGGATGTATTGGTAAAAGAATTCATTAGCCGATATGGAGTGCCCACAGCGATCAGGGAAGGAATTTCGAAAGCCATGTATTCCAGGAAATTTGTGATAAGCTGGGAATAAAGAAGACCAGGACAACGGCGTTGCATCCACAGTCAGACGGAATGGTCGAAAGAATGAACAGGACCATTGGAAAATACCTGTCCAAAGTGGTTTCCAGCCACCAGAGAGATTGGGACCAGTACCTTTCCCTATTTGCATTGGCTTATCGATCTGCCATCAATGAGTCCACAGGTGAAACGCCTGCGAAAATCCTATTTGGACGCGAAATGAGGCTTCCTTGTGACCTGGAATTTGGTTGTCGTCCTGGAGAAGATCTAGCGGGAGAAGACTACGTGATCCAGTTGAGAAAAAGGATGGACGATGTACACGAATTGGTTCGAACGAATCTCCAAGTTGCCAGCGACAGAATGAAAAAACGGTACGACACGCAGGTTACAGAAGGCAGTTTCAAAGAAGGGGACAAAGTATGGTTACACAACCCGACGGGAAGAAAGGGCTTTTCTCCGAAACTACGAAAATCTTGGAAGAGTCCATACTTAATCAAGAAGAAGATCAACGACGTCATCTATCGCATAAGTAAGATTCCCAATGGAAAACCGAAAGTAGTCCACCAAAATCGACTAGCGCCATTCGAAGGAGTCCATGACAAAGAAGAATTAGTGTACCATATCCGGGAGGATCCTGACCCTGCCTTCGAAGAATTTATGGGCGCATATGGAGGTACCGGTAAAGCGAGATTTGGAGTTACTACAGAGCAACGACAAGATTTGTTCATGCTCCTGGAAGACTATTCACTGGCACACAACATCCCAGCCAATATAAAAGATGCACGAGGTTTGGCATTCGAAAGAAAGAAGCAAAGAAGTTTGGACAATCAGAAAAACTTTCAGAACAGATTCCGACCCCTGGCAAGACACTGAAATTCAAACACAATTCACGACACATCTTCTATCTGGTACCAAAGAACGAATTTCAAGATCGATCCACCTACCGGAATGTGTGGGAAGCGCTACGAAGTCTTCGAAACCACGTGCTGGAATCCAACGTGAAGAAACTAGCGATGTCTAAGATAGAGAGCAACCAGTTGGATTGGCGAGTCATTAGGAATATGGTGGAAGTGATCTTCGAAGATACCGATGTCCACATTTTAATCTGCAGCTATTCCCCACGTAATCAGTATCCGATGAAAACAGTACCCTGTTATTTCCATACGACCGGAAAGTGTAGGAATGGATCCAGTTGTCGATTTAAACATCCAGTCCCGGCTACACAGGAGTTCCAGGAGGAACTTACTATTAAGGAGGGGGCAATGTTACGAACTCACTAATTCAGAAGCCGGTCCTGTCGCAAACAATGAATGCGACCTTTCTAGAAAGTTTCTCGAAGCGTATCAAGGCCAATGGTTTATCGCGTATGTTCTCGAATTATGAAGTATACGCAGAGATGGTGAATTCAAGAATTTTCTAGGGATTTGAATGACTATATAAGCAGGTTTTCGAGTCAATCGAGAGTTGTTCAGTATACAGTGAATCGGTAAACAGTTTCAGTATACAGTGAGTGAACAGAAAGTGAATATAAATAGTGTTGAAGATAAATTAGGACAATTATTATACCGAGTGTAGATAAATTAATAGACATTAAGTAGTGTGTATATAAATTAAGTTTATTATAGTGTGTAAGTGTTTCTTTAATAAATCAGTAGTAATTAGCCATAGTGAGTGTATAATTTTATCACACGTTGAAAAAACTCAACAAATTCTACAACAAAAAATTCTACAACAAATATAAGCGGTATAATAGATTTGAATATGAATAAATAGAACATCCATGTTTTTTAATATTATATCATCTAAGATTTTCTATGATCAGCCGGGGAGTGAAAACTCCCACATGAAAATCAAATTGGCGCAGTGCTTACGGCCGGAGAATCATTTTACTTCCGTTCTTCGGGCGAGCGTTAGTCTTTGAAACAGAAAACAATATATTCTGGCGACCGCTTGCGCTCGACTATGAATACAACGTTATACCTACTCTTTATGATTTATCCTCAAGAACATTCTGATTGGTGACAATAACTATGTCGTCCGCAAAGTACATATACCTTGATTATTCAGCATGAGGATCAATTCATCTACAATTAGGTTCCATAAAATTGGTGAGAGTACTCCACCTTGAGAATATCTTTTAGCTGTCCTAACGGTGAAGTTATATAATTCATAAGTGCTGTTATTCTCTTATGCTCGAGCATAGATCCTATCCATTTACGTGTGGTGCAGCTAATTTCTCATTTTTGAAGGGATCTGTTTATTGATGTCATCGATGTGTTGTCAAAATTACCTTCGATGTAAGAACACCATGCTCAAAGATCGAAAGGAGCTTGAGGAAGAGAACGCACTACCATTCAGTAGAGCGAATGAACTGATCTGGTACACAGACGGATCAAGGAATGAGCTCGGCACCGGAGCGTGCATATTATACAGCAAGTCGAGCAAATACAAAGGAATCGTCTCGCTTGGTAAATACGCCTCAGTATTTCAAGCAGAGGTCTATGCAATACTTGCATGTGCAAGGGAAAATAACATAAGAGCCTACAACAATAGACAGATCAGGATCTTCAGTGACAGTCAAGCTGCCCTTAAAGCACTTTAGAGCTCTAAGGTAACATGTCGGCTGGTATGGGAATGCGGCGAAGAACTTAGAAGACTGGCGACTCGTAACAGTGTAACACTGGAGTGGGTCCCAAGTCACAAAGGAATCGCTGGCAATAAAAAAGCTGACAAACTGGCAAGAGCAGGATCTTCATCCCTGATGAACGGACCCGAACCAGCTGTGAGCACTCCCAAATGCTCCACTAGGTCATGGTTAAAAGGGTGGGTAAAAGAACAGCACAATAAACACAGGAAGAATATGCCCAGGCAAACACATGGGAAAAAATTTATAAAAGAATCATCAGAAAAAGTAGCGAAAGAACTGCTCTCAATGAGCAGGAACAAACTACGCACCATAACGGGGCTCCTTACGGGACACTTTCCCACAAAGAAGCACCTGAACAAAATAGGGCTGTATAACGGAGACCTTATATGCAGAAGATATAAAAAGAAACCGAAACAGCTTTGCAAATATTATGCAACTGTAAGACGCTGGACCACAGGAGGCAGAAACTGTATGGTAGACCCCAAACGACTCCAGAAGACTTCTACAACCAACAAGCAAAGAACCTGTATGAGCTAATACAGGGAGCGGATTGGCTGAATATGCTGTAGTCAGAAAACTAGGAGTGTTTACAATAAGCCCAGGAGGTTGAGGTAGTGACGGCGAAGGGACTGCTCCTTTTAAATAAAAAAAGAACACCATGTGAGTTACAATTGATAGTGATAACAAACAAGTATCAACTACATCAAAGTGTAGCTCCGATTTTTTGTCTTATATTGTCGTAAGTTTATGACAGTGTAATTTCATCTGGGTATCGTTTTCGAAGATTACGCAATTTGGCCTTTTAAATTGCCACGTAAAAGCCGCTTACCCGTTAAACGATCCTTTCTGGAACGATTTTCCCTAATCTGTTCAGAAATTACACAGAAAAGTAATTTCATGACTGTTTTAGTCTTCAAATCCAGCTCTCTAAGGTTTAATAGCCTTCGAATCGTAGAAATTACTCTTCGTTTCACCACGCGAAAAATTTGATGATAGTTAACTTTAAAGTTTTGGTCAAATCCATGAACGTAGACGTTGGATAGATTCGCTTCAGTATGAAATAAAATAATCCTATAATTTGCAGGAGTCCCAAAAAGCACGGAGCCACAATAAAACTTTTTTGTTTCCGTTGACATAGTGAAATAATGGGTAATTAAGCAGCTGTAAGAAACGGTGAGTCAGAACAATACAAAGATATCTATATCAAGCTAGCGGGCCAACTATTGCAAAAATAAATTCTGGCCAGCTGAAAAATTGCCGTTTCCTTGTCGTGACATTTTTAGAATTTGCCGTTAAATATTAAAAAAAAGGTATGACCTGCTAACTGGCGTATCAAGATAGCGGACCACCCCTGGAATATTGCTTTCCTTTGCGCAGTTCTTTAAATTGAAAACATAGATAGTTATTGCCGTTAAAGAAAATAGGTATCATATTCAGCATCGGGACACAATGCCATTGGTGGTAAAGCGGGCAAAATGTATTTCTACGTTTCAAATTAGTGCCAGCCACTAATGGTCTATCCGTTCAATTTGAACTACTACTACAGAGAGAAAAGCAATGTTCCGGGGGGTGGATTTCTATGCAATTTAGCGGGCCATGCCTTATCCCTGTTTTCTCTTTTTTTCGCAGCTCTGTAGCCAGCAGCAAGTTTTACAACTTGAAGGCAATTTATTTTCAAGCCAACGCCTATCCAGATCCGTGCACGAGAGGAGACCTCACCACCACAGCCGCCATCGTGCTAAGAGCTGGAAACATCCTCAGCCCTCTAAGAGAAGTTCCTTCGTCTTATCTTTATCGTGTGTAAGATTTGAATTTGGCGTGCTAACTATTACAATTTGGTATTCTCTTCGTTTGGTTTTTTGGTATATTCAATTCATGTTTAATGTCTAATATTTAAATCAATAATTATTATTTGAATTATTTATATTGGTTATTCAATAACTATTAAATTGGATAAACGTGTTCGGGAATATTTATTTATTTATTTTTTGTAACTTAACGTCAATTTTTACAAGATCTTTCCAGCTTTCAACATTATGCTTCTGGTTTTAATTACTTCGTTTTGATTGAAGAGCTGGTGGCGTCCAATTTAATATTAATTCTACACCCTATCCCAGTGATAGCGTATAAAATAGTTTAATTGGTGCGGAATTCTACTCCCTGAGATGGAGTGCTCTAGCCTGGTGCTTTTAAGGTTACACTGGTAACGAGTCATTCAAATCGTTCTGTGTTTTTCATTTTCTCATTGTGAATCAAGTAATTACTTTCTGTAAAATAGTTAAGCGTGCATAAAAGTGTGTAATAAGTAACTAATAATCAATCCGGTGAGTAAAATTTGCCTATTTCACTTGCAAATTCGATATATATTGTCAAGCACAATATAACTTACGCAAAGTTTTTGTCAACTTGGCCCAAATCCAACCAATCAACGGAACAGGACCGCACTCAGCTATGATTCATTATTTCACATCCTACCAAAATGGATACTCCTTCACAAAACCGTACAATGTATTTTCTAAACAGCGTTACCATTCACGAAATCAAGCAGTTGTACTTAATACCATTCAAAATACCAAATTACAAAATTATTTAAGTCAAATCGGTCCTCTAGTTCAGTGATTCTCAACCTGTGTCCGCGAGCAATTTTCATGTAATCCGCGAAGCGAACATCTAATGAATTTTAATCTTGGATCTGGACGAAAATTAAAGCATCTACCGAAATGGTTTACCCGACATGCAACTGCTCCAGTCTAGAATTTTTTCCGCGGTGAGTTTCACTCATCCTGAAGTATGTGTTTGCATTATCCTCTTCACCGCACTCGTCTGTAGACCGATTCGAACGCACTCAATAGTTAGTTCGGATAACTTCGTTCAGTTTCAGCCGCTTTTAGACTTCATAACGACATGAACACAAACAACAATCTAGGCGTGATCTAGGCAACGTCGAAATGTGATCATATTTTCGACAGACTGTCACTGCGCACGAAAGCTGCGCGTACTTATAGTATTACGTGACTGCTGGCTTGAGCGCTGGCATCGAGAGTCACTGGTACTGCGCAGTTCTGATCAACCGTGAATCTGTGTCGTTACTGAAACTCTTTTCGCGAGCTTATCAGCTTTCTCATTTCCAGAAATACCGTTATGTTTCGGCACCCACACTAATCTGGTCTGCCAGTTCTGAATGCTACTTCCGGCTATTTAAAGTTGCAAGGGTTGCCTGGCTGTCAGTTAGTATGTTTATCCTATGAGTGTCAGTCCTATGTTTGTTAATTCTGACACTTTTTAGGGCAGGGCAGAAGTTTAGTGGCCTTATATGTTGCTTTCGTTTATTTGGGCTTCAAGCACTTGTGCGTGACGACTCAGTCGTCACGACTTTCAAGCAGAACGGACACGATTTTTAGGATCCTCAAAACCACTGGTCATGTGCCAATGCCAATGAATTTCCTGTGTTGTTAGAAGAACAGTTTTCAATTATAATGTTATTGATAATATAATTAAGAGTCACTTAATAAACACTTTATCGAGGCGCGATTGCTTTCTTTCAGTATCAACACTAACTGACTAACTAACTCCGCTCCGATGCTCGTCGCCTATTTATACTCGCACGTATTTAGTTCCAGAGAACTCTCGAACTCGAAGTTCTGGTGGATACGCTGGGTTTTTCTAGATGTTACGTGTTCCAGATCATTCTCGAAAATAAGGCGGAGGAGCCATAGTGGTATCATATGGGAATTTCACTGGGGGCACTAATTGAGCACATTAATGCAGCAGCTCGCGTAACATTGCCCCCTCCTTAAGAGACAGTTCCTCCTGGAACTAACTAGGAAACTGAAACGAGATGACTGTATCGGCAACTGGTTCCCTTGTTACATTTTCCAGTTGCATGGAAGTAACATGCGACCGTCTTCTCTGTTGGCTGTGTCTCCCGTGCTTGGCCGCAGACTAGTACCTGCACTTCGGTGTCTCGGAAGATTACTTCTACCGTGTTACGGATTATTCGCCAATCTAAATGCCTACATTCAATCTTGGGCATGGCTAGCCTATGCACGTCCAATTCAAGCACATGCTCCCTCAAGCTTCGTAATGCTTCCCAGACATCCTCGTACGTTGGTCTTTCGTCGAAGGTGTTTCTCGTTACCAGGTGGAAATTGTAGCGGGAGCCATCTTGCAGCTTCAGAGCTTTACCTGGTACTGGTAACTGGTCTTGCAAACGTCGGGCGCCACTCTTCTTTATGAACAGAGATGCCAGTCCGCGTGCATCGGTTACGCTGGCAGGGATGTTTATTGCCAGTGAGTATTCCTCTGGAACGGTAAGCATGTCTTAACGTCTCTCAGTGGTGACGCCGAATCTTGCTTTTCCGGTACCACCATAAGCACCCATGAACTCTACAAAAGCAGGATCGGCTACTTCCTGAAGCTGGTTTACTTCCTCATCGTGGTCACCCTCGAATGGCGCTAATCGGTTACGGTGTACCACCTTTGGCTTTCCGTTTGGGATCTTGCTGATACGATA
>CAJUYH010002651.1:47982-69529 GCA_910591685.1 Galerucella tenella
TGGCCTAGATAATTGACTTTGTTTTGAAATAGTTGACATTTCTTGGGGTTGAGCATCAGTTGGGCAGCTTGCAACCTTTTGAAGACACCTTCCAAATTATTTCGATGTTCTTCGAATGTCCTTCCCAAGACTATGATGTCATCAAGGTACACTAAGCATGTCTTCCAGGACAACCCTCGCAATACGTTTTCCATCAGTCTTTCGAACGTTGCGGGGGCATTGCACAGCCCAAATGGCATAACGGTGAAATGCCATAGCCCAGATCCGGTGGTAAACGCTATCTTTTCTTTATCGGCTGGATCTATTTCTACCTGCCAATATCCAGACTTCAGGTCCAAGGTAGAAAACAATTTGCTACCGGCCAGCGTATCCAGAGTATCGTCGATTCTCGGTAGAGGATAGCTATCTTTCTTTGTAACATTGTTCAATTGCCGGTAGTCCACGCAAAACCTCGTGGTTCCATCCTTCTTCTTTACCAGAACTACCGGAGAGACCCAAGGGCTGGTAGAAGGTTCTATTACCTTGTCCTCTTCCATCTCGCGAACAATTCTCTCCGCTTCCTCTCTTTTGGCCTGTGGTAGCCGTCGAGCCGATTGTCTTATCGGTTTAGCGTCGCCGGTGTCAATTCTGTGTTTGACAGCAGATGTTCTTCCTGTCTTTCCTCCTTTTGGTACAAAAAGAGATCGGTATTGTAGCAAGAGTTCTCTGATTTTTTTTCTTCTCTTGCAGGCTAAGGGATTGTCCAGCCACTGCTATCATTCGTTCAAATTTATTGTTGGCATCATTGGAAGTTGTTGTTTGATGAATTATTGACGCCACTGGTACGCAAGTTCCAATTTTGGTCTCCTTCTCTATAGTTATGGGATGGTCGTTTACATTTATAATGCGTACAGGTATTTCTTCGGCAGCCATGACTAACCCTTTTCCTATCAGGATTCCTCGACCAACCTCTTCATCATGATTCCATGGTTCCATCATGACCGGTGTTCCTTCTTCGACGGTTCCTTGTAGCCTTGCCACAGTGAAAAATTCACTCCTTGCGGGTACAACTGTATCCTCCTGTACGGCTACCTGAACAGTCTCATCTTCGTGTGGGTGAAGGAATACTTCCTCAGAACCTACTCTAATCACTCGGTTCTTGATATCTAGCTGGAAGCCATGTAGGTTCATAATGTCCATTCCGAGTATTATGTCCTCTTCGATATCAGCGACAACGACAGTGTGGGATAACTTCTCTGCGCCAATTCCCAATTGCACCGGCAGTTCTCCATGGACATTGGCGCTTTCACCTGTGGCACTCCTGAGTCGCAGTCTCGTCGGTAAAAGTCTTTTCCGGGTGTTGACAGTCTCGGAGCGAATAATAGTCCTCGTTGCTCCAGTGTCTACCAATAGTGTATACTTCCTACCATTAACTTCACCATCCACGTATACACTATCATCGCGACATTTCACAGAGGCTATTAGAATGAGAGGGTATTTGTTTGTAGCAGTTCTCGGTCGCTTGCACGAACTGCGTACATGTCCCATTTCTCCACAATTCCAGCATCTCACAGCTTTCGATTTTCCATTTGAGATGCTTTTCATCATGTTGACAAGCTGGTCAAGTTTGTTCTCCACTTCTTCGTCTGCTACAGCCCTCACCTTGCCGAATACTCCGGAAGCCTGTGTAGCTGCTTCGTACTCCAAGGCTGCAGAGAGTACGTCAACCAGTGTCTTATGCCGAGCCAAGCGTAGAGTTCTCTGCATTTCATGGTCACGAACTCCGTCGATGAATGTCTGTACCCCTAAACATTCCATGACATTCTCCGGTGCCGATGGATAGGCAAACCGCACCAACCTCGCAATGTCTGCTTCGAATTCCTGCAGAGTTTCGTCGCGTTTTTGTTTGCGGTTTTTCAGCTGCGACTGGTACAGATGCTCCAAGTGCTCCAGGCCATATCTCATGTTCAATCGCTTTTTGAGTTGTTCAAAATCTTCGGTCTCTTCCACTGGAATGGTCTGGAGGATATCCATGGCGTCTCCTCTAAGGGCAAGAGTTAAATTTAACGCTTTTTCTTTCTCACACCAGTGGTTTGCCTTTGATGCCGCCTCGAATTGCTTAAGATAGTTCGGCCATGACATTTCACCATCGAATGTTGGCAGTTTCACTCGGCTGTTAATATCGTTTTCCCTTTTCGGTTTCAACTCTACTTTCTCTGCCAGTTCGTCGTTGTTCGGGGCTTGCCTAGTTGTAATATCCGGGTGATGACTAGTCTTCCTTTCGATTACTTTGATTTTTTGTTCTATTTCTTGCCCCATTCTTTTAATCTTTTCTTCCACAGCAGAAATTTCATTTTTTATATCCGTCGAAATTTTATTTTCCATGTCCGACATTTTATTTTCCACTTCAGCGGCAATGTCATTTTTCATTGACAAAATATCAGCAGAAATATCGTCTTTCATAGTAGAAATATCATTTTTCATGGTAGAAATCTTCTCGTCCATGGAGGAAATGTTAGCAGAAATGTCGTTCTTCATGGTAGAAATCTTCTCGTCCATATTAGCAGAAATGTCGTCCTTCATAGTAGATATTGACGAGATTATGGTGGACTCGTCATTGAACAAGAATGTTTCTGGATCCAAGTCTTCACTTTCCAGCGCTATTTTCAGTCTTTCAACTAATTCACTCTTCTTACCGGATGTTTCCAACTCGCGATTTTCTAATTCTGCTTTTAGTTCCGTCACTTTCAGGTCACATAGTCTCTTAGCCATTTTTACGTAATTATTTATTTATATTATCCCACTTCTGACATCAATGTAACGTTTATTCTAATTTATATTTACAATTAATTTATATTTACAGATTTATATTCAAATACAGTCCTTATTTATTAATTTATATCACACACTAACTATAATTTATATGAGAGTCACTTAATAAACACTTTATCGAGGCGCGATTGCTTTCTTTCAGTATCAACACTAACTGACTAACTAACTCCGCTGCGATGCTCGTCGCCTATTTATACTCGCACGTATGTAGTTCCAGAAAACTCTCGAACTCGAAGTTCTGGTGGATGCGCTGTGTTTTTCTAGATGTTGCGTGTTCCAGATCATTCTCGAAAATAAGGCGGAGGAGCCATAGTCGTATTATATGGGAATTTCACTGGGGGCACTAATTGAGCACATTAATGCAGCAGCTCGCGTAACAATAATTTTGCATATTATTTAGATATTCTTATGCGCGATTTCACCAACCCATTCCTAAAGTTAGGTAATACCTAAGACAGATTTTGGAATGACAGAATAGAATTTACTTTTCACCATGCGCTAAGAAACGCCTAAACATGATAGAAAATACCCAATATTGTCACTTTCAAGTAATTCTTAGCGCGTGGTGAAACGAAAATTTCACTTAGCAAATCCAAAATCTGATTTAGGTATTACCTAACTTTAGAAAATGGTTGGTGAAATTGGGCATTAGTAAGGTTTAATTTGTAATCGGCACAATCTTAACCATTAAATAAACGTCAAACCGGACAAACGTCAAATAGTTTATGTTCGTGGCTTGAAGCTCATACTTTTCGGTATGTGCTCGAGGGGCAAGGGGAAGGTAAGACTAGGCGTCACGCCCGGTAATAATCGAACTAAATTCAGTCACTACGAGCTGCTACCAGCAGCCGAAAGTGAATAATCGAGAGCACCTATAATATGTTTTCAGATCTAAAATGACTTCAATTACGATGTCCTCAATGGATATGTATCCTGTTCTAACCGTTTTGTTACTTAGGATATTTAAATAAACCTATCCTCGCCTCTCCCATTATCGAGTGGTGTAAAGAAGGAAGTCAAGGAAGACCAAATATGGCGTCTAGTACTGCCGTTGGCGCGCTTCTCATGCATCCTGCAATACTAAGACAAGCAAGTCACCTTGCACCTTGCACCTTGCCTATTCTCATCATTGCATTCTTTTTTTCACTCGACTATTTATGCTATTTACAAAAGAAAGTTAATGGAAACGCAACTCCACCTATTAATATATCGTTAATACAAAAAATGTTTTTCGACTTGACACGATTTTGTAGTCAAAAATAAGAGGGAAGAAGTAAGATACGATGTAAGATATATCTTTCCACATTCACACTTTACCAGGAATAACCGACATGTTAATAAATCTTGTCTATCCGAACAACGATCATTATCCACGCACATGTAGGATTTCCCTTGTTATTGTACTTGATGTCTTTCCCAACGTCCCCTTCGGCGAAACAACAAAGGGAAGTTTAGACTGAGAAGTAACTGAGATTTCCAAATTACCAGGATGATTTAACCTGAATTATTGTCACAGTTACAGTATAACATTGAGATTTGAGTTGAAATAATATACTTAAATATTTTGTCAAGCCGTTAGTTGTGTGAAGTATAGTTTATTTGCGATAAAAAGACGATGACATTGCAAAACAAAATATTGTGATGTTGCCAAGCTGTAATTTTTTTCTTTACTTAACGAAAACTAGAAAAGTCAATCTGATGTTGGATTAATATATCAAGTTTAATTAACCTAACCTAACATTAAAAATATTCAATCAGTTACATTTGAATATGTAACAATTAATAATAATGAATACAAATAGCCAATACTATTTCTTACAGCAGTCTCTTACAGCAGTACGCGGGAGAAGAAGGCCGCCATTTCGGCATTCTCGTTCAAAATAGCTTAACAAAGATGTTACCATGGTGTAATAGAGAACGCGCACGACCAATCAAAAAAAACTTACAAAACGCCACCATATTGAAAAATCAGCCAATCGGAAAATAACGTGCGAAATCAAACGCTTGACAAATAACTGAATTTGAAACGAAAACAAGAGACAAAATCTTTATTTAACAATAAAGACACTCACTTAATGTTCCAATGTTCAGAATTCACAATTTATTACAAAAATGAACGATTACAACAAGTAAGATTTGGTTGTGTAGGTTATAGTTATGACAGTCATTCAAAACATTAAACATATGATTGGCAATATGGCGGCGTTTTGGAAGGTGCGCAGAACATGACGAAAATTCGTCTTCCGTGGGAGCACTGCACCTTCTTCTCTATTACACCATGGATGTTACCATCTCTTGACATTTACTGTTCAGCTGCTTGGGCATTTTATTAACTACACACTTCAGATTTGCCTGAATAATGATGTATGAAAATAACATCTTAGTGCCATTCGCACCGGTTACACTTAAACGTTAAGTGTCACTCAAATCCACTAAGTGTCACTTAGTCGTTCGCACCGTATTTAAAGACATCCTTAACGCGACGTTAAGGATACCTTAACTAAGCTCGGAATATCCACGGCACAGATTATAAAGAGAACAGATAAGAATCCCGGTAAAACATCAAACGATTTTCAGCTCCGTCGTCAATGACCTTGGACCTTTAACTCGGTATGGCCGCGATGTTGCCAGTTTAAAATATTTTCTGAATTTCTCACCAAATTGCAGTGTCGACTCGGGGACAATAACAATTTCTAGTGCCGGATCTAGTGTTTTTGGAAGTTTCCACTAATCTTTAAAACTACGCCATGACTTAAAACAATAATCATAATCGAATATATATTCATGTATTTATTAAATACCTATATGTTCATTCCTATGATTTGTTATAAATAGTCATTACTCTTGGGAGATTGATTAATAAATACATTTTTAGATCACACAAATAATTACAAAAATCAACCAAATTTTAAAGTACAAATAATTTTTAATTTATTTATTATCAAAGGGAATACAATATACACCTATGTAGCACCAAAGTTAATATCAAAAACTTTAAAATTTCTTTCATCATAGGCCGGGATATTAAATTAAATACTCTCATCCCTTGGAAGTCGAAAGAACTTTATTTTTCTTTCCGAATAAAATTTATTTGGACAGTCTCTGTATGAACAATACACTCCGCCGTGATGTTTATCCATTTTATAAGAATAATAATCTATACCACTATATTTTTATAGTTAATATTACCACAACGCACAATCGATTAGTCAAATAACACAATTAATATCGCCGATTGAACACCTTCAAACAATGAAGCAAACAAAAATGGCGTTATGAATTTTGAGAACAGATTTATACAAGTGATTTTGAACATGTTTTGACGTTTTGATTATGTTAGGTTAGGTTAGCCGTCACCGTTATTGTGCATGGTTGCCAAGCATGTGGTTTGTGAAAAAAGTATATATTCATGGTATGATTTTTATACACAATAATTTTTTTAATTGTATAATTCTTTCAATGTTAATAAAATTGATTTAAAACAAGTAATTATCGAATATTTGTATCTGTATAACTATTACACTTAAAAAAATACTTATAAAATATTTGGCCTATGATCATAAATTGAAGGAAATATTATGCAAATTGACAACCCTGTTGACACATTTCGCGAAGCAGCCCGAACGGAGGCGACATAAGACGATGGGCATTTAAATGGGTATGCCCACCCATCTCTCTCTCTTTTTACGGTTCTCTGTCAAGCTTTCGTATCTGGGGTGTGATTTTCGAGTTCATACGAATATTATGCGTGTACGGTTATTTCCACATGAAGTTTTTCGTATACGGTGCTAAATGTGTATTTTTTAACACCATTCGAATAAACGTTCGTACACGAAGAATTTAGCAGCCGACAACACCGCATAATCGTATGGTCTTGTCACTTGTGACATTTGAGAAGCAAAGAATATACCTTATCTATGCAGTTCTAATAGTTCTATGCAAAGAATATACCAACTTCTGTATTAAGTGTAGTGAGCCCAAACTGGCTTTTGATATTATTTACTTAGCATTTTTCCATTATTATTGTTTGTTGTTAAAAAATGGGAGATTCAAGTTCCAGTGCTGCTCTTAATGAAAAATGTGACAATATTTCTGAATATTCCTCGAAAGGTTCAATAAATGGGTTAAAGTTAAAGAACCTAGGAGGTCTATCTGCTAACTCCTCCGCTTCTTGTATAGCGTTAATGAAGTTTAAATGAATTAAATCATCAAAAACTGCCATATTATAACTGATTATAGGGCCAATTCAATAAGAAGTGGTTAAAAATTAACGCCGTTATATTTGACAAAGCTTCCGCTATTATAAATGTTTTAATCTATACCTAGTCAAGATTATAATCCGAATTTCAACATGTATGGTATCCAATAAAGAGTTTTCCGTTAATACTTTAAAGCTTAATATGCATACAAACTAGCAAAAATTGGTTAGCAGGTTGTCTTATTTTTAACTGTGCGTTAAAATTTAACATTTGATTATAGAATTGCTCCTTATATCATTTATTATTCAAATTAATGACATACCAAACACAAATATTTTCAATCTAGGTTATGTAAATTTACACTTTCCGTACACGAAAACATTTATTCGAATGGAATGAACCCACTCGAAACAAGCCATACGAAAAGGTTCGTATACGATTACCGTTTGAGCATGTCGAAAATTAGGTTATTTAAATTTCATACGAAAATGGCCATTTTTCGTATACGATTCACTCCCGAATGGTTTCGAAAATCGCACCCCTGTTATCTTTATAATCTGTGTCCACGGCTTAAAGTTCCACTTAACCTCGAAATACTAATTTTGATGTTGATTTATGACAGTTTAGATTTGAGTAAATTGTGCTTTGGTAGTTTTATATTTGTAATTTGTCCTATCAGAATGGAAATGTTAGAAGATTATGACGATTTAGAAATGATTAATATAATACGGCATACCCAGACAGTTATATATAAGAAAAAATTATTTCAATACATTCGATCCTCAGACGTTTTTTCTTAGATTTAGAATGATGAAGGAAGCTGCTCTCAATTTTCTTGGAGAAATTGGAATTGTTTATTTTCTATGACATTTTTATACTTGCTAATAATATCTAATAATAATGATTTTTCACGTGTTGTGAAATTTATTCCACGAGATCGTTTTTCTCCGCTCATATTTAAACTACTAAAATGACTCGGAAGAAAAAATACTTGTCAAAACCAAAGATGACACCATCATAGATGACACCAACTAATATTAAACGCATAGATCAAACTGGATCAAACGACTGCCGTTAATTCCTGACAAAACCTTCTTTTCCAAAAAAAGATTTTAAGAATTGCGGCGTTGTCAAATGAAACCTCCCACTTAGTTAAGGGAGGTACAGCGCTAACGAAGCTCCACTTAAATTATAAGTGTCACTTAGTTAAGTATGACTTTTTAGGATAATCGGTGCGAATGGCCTTCAAAGAAACAATGAATTTAAATGTAAATATTAGACGATGATCGAATGTCAATAAACGTCAAAACAAACTGGGGAATTTTACCAGTTGATCTGACAACGTCTTGAAGTTTTGCCAACCCGTTAGCTGTAAATTGCCCTGGCTGTTGAGGATAAATTGTATTTACGGTTGGTAAATTAATATTTATTCTGATAAGCAGGAAAAGAACTAAAAATGACATCATCGTCTTTCTATCGTAAAAATCCTATAGTAAATTACTTACCAATAGATATTCCCTAAGGAAAATTAACCAGATCGCCATTAGAGTACGTGTATTTTGAGCAAAGTATGAAGTATTATCGTTTTCTAGATTTCTAGAAGAATTTGTTGAATTTTGTTGTATCAGAATACTTATTTAGGTATATTTTCTCCGTCCGAGAGCTCTAAGAGCTTAGTCGCGGACTGAAGAAGGCACCAAAATCACAATCAATACATGTCTTCCAGTAATGGAAGTGTAAAAGTTATGACAGTAGCGACAACCTCACTTCCAACCTTGTACTGATTAGGCGCAAATACGCCGAAACCGGTCTACCATTTATGTTGCCCCTTCTAATTGCAAACCAGAATGGTTGGTGTTAAATATCTTGTAGATATACCAACCCCATTTGACTTTGAAGTGTAATTCAATAGCCGTCGGTGCCTATAGCCTGGGAAGTAGTTGTTGCTTCTTAGTTGAACGGTTATAGACAAATTATATTTCTCTATGCACCTTGTTTTGTCAGATTGTTTGTTTTCGTTTCTATTATGGAAGAGCAAAAAATAAAAGAAAAGTAGGGGAAAAACTTGATGCTTCATTGGTATTAACCAAAAAATATTATAAAATAATATAGAATAAAACCACAGATGTCGTAACCTGGAATGCAAAGCAGCAATGTTGGAAAAACATTGCCGCTGAGTTAAGCAGTTTCGGAATTTATGGCAGAAGGTCTGATCGTCACTGAGAATTTCATAGTAATTCACCCTTTCTCGGATTAATTTGTGTCTTCGAGGTTGAGGCATGGGAAAGTTAACTCATCCTCATCTGAACCATCAAGTCCGGGATCAAAGTATTTTTTCGTGAGATACCGTTGATGTGAAGTCGGTTACAGAGCGGTTATACGCCCACCAAAGAAATTTTAAAGGTTGTTATCGTTTATGATCTCTCGCGAAAATCAACCGGTTAACCGGATAGAATTAACTTATAATAATAAATAAACATAACCTCAATAAAAAGTGACGAGTTACAAAGTTTTTTATGGTTTTATTGTTCCTATTGTTCGAAAAATGTTTTTTTTAGTTTTAACTATAATTGACGATTTTTTTGGTACTAGCCTTCTCGTAGTTATGTCATCACAAGTAACGTTGCATAGTTCAGTTAGGCTACGAGTTTCGGATGATTATTTTCACCCTAGGGTGAATCATATGGATTGATTGAGCAAATATAATGAAACAGTGTTTTTTCAGCTTTTTAGAATGTAAATAAACACTTTTTCGCAGTTACTAGCTCTGTGGATATTATACATAAAATAATGAATTATCTTTGATATGATACTGAAATTTCAATCAAATTTCTAATTTTCAAATGTTACTCCTGTCAATTAAATTTCTATAAACTCTAGTAACCATACTCCTAGGTGCGGGAACTGAAAGAGATCCCGTTTTATAACTTATTGCGTCACAAATTACGTCATTAACATACTCCCCTATTACCGTTCAATCGCAAAAATGCAGTGGGAACTTAATAACAGTTCCCGTTATATCAACGGGATCTCGCGAAAAAATACCAAAGGGTTTATATTAAGCGCTAACGTCTTTTATTTACAAGTAGTCAATTAAAAATAAATGGAGATGTGCTGTGACAGAAATATATTTTTGTACAACTGTCATTAAAAGTGACACTTTTAATGATAGCAAACAATGTTAAAAACGATTGTTTACATAGCAGCGTGTTAAAAATACTTTTAACACTAGTGTTAAAAATATTTTTAGCACGCTGCTATGTAAACGTCTGCCATTCACAACAATCTTTTGATTATTTGAATACTAAAATGCATTTTGAATTTATTGTCATTGCAAATTCGCTCGTTTCATTATCAAAATAGGGAAGTTGTACAAAAAACATTGTATGGTATTTGTGTTAAAAGTGATTTTATTTTGTTCGTGAAATTGTTCAATTCGCTCCGCTCATTTCACAAACGTTTTCACTCACAAAATAAAACCTCACTTTTAACACTCATATCATAAATAACTATTATTCAGAATTGTCAAGATTTCAAATTAAAATGTAACCAAAATTAGGTTAACCAGTGGTCACAGTCTTAACAAGAGCTCAAAGTACCTGTTACTTTATCCCTTGGTCAAAAAACTTTAACCTATGGCTATAACGAAGCAAGCGGTCATAGAACATCACACCTCTTGTCAGATCTTGTTAACCATAACTAGAACTCTTAACCAGAGGTGATAGAACCGGCGCTTACTGGTTTATTATTCTACAAAGTCTGTATGACAACCAATTGACTTACACCACATGGCAAATTCAACTTAAACTGATCGGTTGCCCTCTAGAACAACTTACTAATTGAACCGAACTGTTCTGGTATCGTCTATTAGGGATTATTAGCTTTATTCGGATTTTTGTTTCTGGACAGTCCGTAAACCAATCTGGAATTTCTCAGAACTAGTTGCGTACTTTATTAAGTCCTAAGAACTATTTTCGGAACGTTTAAAATTGAACGAATGTTGAAAAAACCCGAACATCCCGCATGGTCTGTAGAACTGAACTAACCTAACAAAATTGACAATTGAAGATAACTCATCATCATCACTGTATTGAAGGACAGTCTCTTCCACAAAGTTTTCGTTTTCAATATCATCTTGTAAGACTTCTGGAATTATAATATTATTAATCACATCAAGAAGAACACCGTCTTTACTTAATGATGATGATGAACTATGTTCAAATATTTCTCCCTGTGTTGAATATTAAATTTGAAAAGTAGACGGTTTTCGAGCCGTCCAAGAACTGCTCCTAAATAAACCCGAACCCCAAACTGCGGGTGTAAGAACCATCCTGTTAAAACCCGAACAAGCCAATTTCGACTGCCCAAACTCCGGACAGTTTTGGAACAGTTAATTGCATGAACCCGAATAAAGATATTGTTTCATTTTTCGAAGTAACTAGTACTATTCTGTTCTATTCTTATCGTATTAACGACTACCTGCTGTGGGTTTTGGTCTTAAAAATCAATCATGTTGGCAATATCTTGGATCGAAATATACATCTTGTTTTCTTGGTGTAGTAATATGAATCTTTTTATTAAGGCTATATCTTGTGACTATGTTCTTTTCGTTGAACTGTTACTGCTGATCACTTTTTCAACATCGCTCCTATACAAGATTGCTCTCCTCATCTCTACCCACCAAAAATACTATACTTATAACCACTATTATAGTAAATAAGGATAAAATATTAAACTCCTTCCAGCGCCATAAACATGTTCACCAGTTGTGCTCTAGAATAATATTCACCATAATGAAAACTATGCTCTAAACCTCCGTTTCGGTTATTTTCTTCTCCGATAGTTGATTACGTGATGCATGAATAAACTTTATTAACTCAATTAATTAAAAGAGTCGTATTACGCTAGTAAAATTTTTGGACATAATTTCTTCGGATTGTAATAAAAGAGAGACTTTCATTGCCAGCGCCGTAAATCTAATTGGAGCAGATGTCAACATTTTTGCTGCTATTCTCTTTCGCCCACAAGTATCTGTCTGAACGGAAATAGCGAAGCCAGAATAATTGCTAGAAGCGGCTTATATCTTAAACTAATTATGAAACCAGCCACATCTCGAAATTATTACGGACATTTATTTAATTCTTGTTACTTTTATACTTGTTCAAATTTAAAAAGAACAGCGTGTCTTGCGAGTAATATCTATTTAAAAGGATCAAGGCTTTTGTAATATTCTACGAATTATTTGGATTGGGAACTCTACTTTACTAATTGCAAGATACTAAGAGATAAATACATAATGCTACAAAATTTTCAGAAGGAAGTATATTTTTCAAACTCATGTTTTCGTTTTGTAATAAAAACAAAAATACAGCCATGAAAATACTGGAAAAAGATCATAGAAAAAAGAATAAGATTGATGATCAAGAGAAGACTGGAAGAAACACAGAGCCAATCATAGAGATACTACATAATAGAGGCAACAAGCCAGCTCGGAACCCATCAGCATCTAAGGGAGAGATAAAAAGTCAGATGCTTAGGCTTAGTTATATACAAAGACAGAGAAATCTCTGATCGTCTGAATCTTTCCTTCTCACCGGAGTTCAGACGGACATTCTCACTTACACAGCGGCCTATGACTTGCTATAGTGTATCTATTGTTAATGTGATGACCCATATTTTTAATCCCTTTGAAGGAAAAGCCGCCAAATGACGTGCATAAAATTGTTTTATAAATTCGAATATTGTGAAATAATGCTTTTCAAATATAATTCAAATTAATATAGTGGACTAAAATTAACCTGCATAAAATTTGTAATACAATTCAAGGTCATCACATTAACATTAGTTATACTATACCTCTATCGGTATTACCTCTATGGAGCCAATTCAGAAATAGCAGAAGTACACAGAACCATATATTCACAATAAATTCGATAGCTGAAAAAGTAACTATAGAAAAAAAATTATTGGATTTTTGGACCAAGAAAAAGCTTTTGATGCAGTCTTAAGTCATAAATTATGAATAATACGGACAGAGACAATTTTACAAAAAGTATTATTATATTATATAGTATTATTGGCAGCAAGTGAAAAAGACTTGCAAATGAACATACATGTATGGAACACAGTAATGAAGGAAACTTGCATATATTAACATTTGAATGTGAATCTTGGGTCTTAGCAGTACAACAGAAAAGTAAGATACAAGAAACATAAATACCTACAATATCTTAGAAGAGCTACAGGAGTCACCAAGAGACAGAGGCTGAGCAATATAGATATAAGAAAAGAGGTACAATCCACATTAGAATTTATAGAAGGGAGACAACTAGATTGGTGGGGGCAAGAGACCAGTAAAAAGAGTTTGGAAAGCGAAAATACAAAAAAAAATAGGAGAAGGGGTACATCAAAAATAACGTGGGACAAATAAATATACCGAATAAAAGAGATATAAGCTAGAAACAAGCAGTGAAATAGACACAAAACTGAAGAAAATGGAAAAAGTTCGTACCTAAATAATTGCATTATACCATCAAATGGTATAAAGGTTCACTGACTATTTCGGGAGGTATTTGAATCAAATCGATGTTACAGCGCCAGCTTTAACTTCCATTTTCAGATGAGGTGTACTACGTAAAATCGACCTAAAATAAGCTCTACACTTAGTAGATTTTTTTTCTATGAATAATGTTACTATACTGACACACTGTATAATGTAGCTTATTTAATATTCAATATTCTCTTAAGTGAAGTTTGAAGAGCTGCGTATTCCGTTCTCATTAAAAGCTCGAAAAGCTCGTTACATAATACAAGATTTTTATAAGAACAGCTTACAAAATGTTAAACGGCCAAGCTGTAGAAAACCTTAAAACAGTATCACTACTTGAGTAGGTAGAACGTAAAAAAAATAATAAAAACTATTTAAAACTTGAATGTGGTATTTATTACCGAGGAAGGCAGTAAAAAGCATTCTTAAAAGCTTTTTGCTTTTTGTGGTTTTCAAAGGTGACTCTTTTCATGCTTTTTTACTTCTTAATGGAAAATGAAAATTTAAAAAGTTGAATCGTAAAAAAGAAACATGAACGGAGTCGTTTTTCACGCAAAAGCGGACTATAGAGTAAATCATAAAATTTACGTTACTTCTTAACGAGTTTCAACAAAACTAATTTGAAAAATCCAAGAACTTACTATATATAGTTATAGTTACTCATATATAGTTTTCAAAGTTTCCTGAATTAGACAAATAAACTTACGATAATGTAAAGTGGAGTCTTGTAGTTTCTAGTCCGGTTTAGACAGATACTAGACTGCATTTCTCTCTTTTGATAAAAAAAAATAATATTTAGATTTGTGAAAACATTTCCAAATAATTAAGTGAATTAAATGAAATATAATTAAAAATTCCACAGCATAATATATTTATTTTTGTCCTTGACCGGTTTCACGAACATAATTTCAGAAGGATGACAGTGATGAAAAGTCAAAATTTAAAAAATGGAAAAATGTATACAACAACTAACTAGGATAAAATCGATTGTATATGTCGTCATGGTGTTTTGACCTATTGCTTGAGGTTAATGTTGTCTTATAATTTTGACAGTTATGTGAAAGTTCGATACGGTTATTTAATGTTGGAGCTGTGGTTGGAGTATGATTTTTATCAAGCAAATGTTTTGCATAGTTTGACTTGTCTGGATGTTTGTTTCCTATAGCAAATGAGGTGTTCACTATATCTTATTTTTGAATTTTTTTGAGTCTGACCCTCGGTCTGACCTATGTAAATGGATCAGTGTCGGAACCTTGGCTTGAGTTGTCCAGGACAAGGCTCGCCTGCATATTTAGTAGTAGTAGTATGTAAATGGCATTAAATTGAGAGCAGTTTATAGACACCAAACTTTTGTAAAAATGCAGTTCCACATTGTAAGGATTGAAACAATTCATTTCCAAATAGTTTATGAAAGAACAGAATACCTACTTAGCCAGGATTGACAACCACCCAGAGCATTGAGGACTCACAAGAGACGCCTAGCGGATACAACCGTATGCAAGCTCTGCCAAGAAGATTGGGGAACCTTAGCTCATATTCTTTGTTACTGCTAAGGTCTGAAATGCCTTAGATTATATTTGATAAGATGGCTAATCGGTTGATTCCACTATTCAGATCTATTGTGTCCAAACGAATCTGAATTACCCAGCTCTTTTTATGTAGCAATCAGCCTCGACTGTAGTTCCTCGCCGGTGTTGTTTCCTCTTCTAGGTGACATAATCTTCACAAGGCTTCGTATGACAACCTCATCAAATGTCTGTGCCTATTAATACCTTTATTTGTTAATTTGGGTTGTCGTAATTGTTGGCGAATGTCTAATCAAAAATTTAAAATGTTTCTCTTGTCTCTTGTGGGATTACCACCCATCATTCTAGAGATTTCTGTGCCACCCACTTTCCTGAGGCCTCGTTGTCGATTTTGTAGCCGCAGAAGGATTTCGATCCAATGGATAGCTTATCTGGCCCTTTCATCTGCCAGTTCGTTGTCAGGACACAGGACTACCGTGACCTTGCAACGGTCTCCTAAAGCGTCTGAAGGCGCGTCCTCACTATACCGCTGTTGACAACACATACGAATACGTTTTTGCAGTCGCTGGCTTTGCCAACGGCAAATCGCGGCATAGTGTATACGCGGCTTAAGGCACCTACGCAAACCTGCTTAGACTTTATCTCGACGGGACCGAGCGACTTCGGTGCCGTCAGTGTACCAGCACAGTATAGTAACGATCCAGTATGTTATCTCGTGACGTTACACTGCCGAGCTCTCTGTGACCTTCAACCTCGTTCGGATAAGTATCTCATCCGGCGGCCAGTGATGTGCTGCGATCCAACCAAAGTGCCAGCGGTGAATTTGCGAATAAAATTATTTATTACAGCTTATATTTTTACGGTTTTTCGGTATTATTTTCATAGTTTATAAGCATTTTTTTTGCAATGGATACCATTAAAAAGAAGAAAACGGTTAGTTCGTGGATGTTGTTGCAAACAACTTCCAACACTTAATTATTTTTATAATTTAGGTTGACGATTCGTCGCTCAAATGTATGTTGATTGATATGATTTGACAGCTAACAAGCACGCGGTGTGTGTGTGTCAGTTCTGTTCCTGTCATCTTTTATGGGTTCATCCCTATTTAATGTAAAATATTAAAGCTCTGCCTTTTGGGCATCTTCAAGGCTCTGGGTTAATCCCATCTTTGCATTGTAAATAGTTAGTGTAAAGTTTGTGTAATATATGTGTACATAGCAAATTGGTGAGTTTATATACCAGCAATCCAGAAAACATACAGTCCACTCTATATTGCTCACTCCTCAGATAATGTAATCAACATTATTTTTAATCCTTTCGATACGGATTCATCATTTTCAATTTCAATTAAGTATTTCAATTTGGATATTTGGATTCAGCAGCGTGTCCGTAATTTTGGCTAGAAAATGGCGTCCTGTCAAACTGATGTATGGACATAAAATGGAAGCCACGGATTATTTGAACTAGATTGTCATAGACAGTCATTGGTGCAGTAGATACTAGTGTTTAGTTTAGTGTTCTTAGGTTATAAATTTGTTTCTATTTTCAATCATGGCTAACAAAAAAGACATTGAACGCCTCAAGGTTAAAAAATTACAGGCAGAAGAGACAATAGCTCGAATCGAACGATTTCTTATTGCACATAAGGACGATCCTGTTAGTGAACAAAAAACTGAGAGCTTAAGTGCACGCAAAGAGCTCCTTCAAGAAGCATTCACTAAAATAAAGGACATTCATGTTGAAATTTTATGTTTAGACAGAAACTATGATGAAACGTTAGATGACATTGAGGACAAATACATTGATTTAATAGCCAATATTAAAAAGGAGCTAAGTATTCATGACAAGAATACATGTAAACTCTCTCATAATAGCACTCCCATTCAAAAAAATGATATTTCTACCACACAACTGCCACCAATTGACATTCCGTCATTTGATGGTAAAAATTTAACGAATTTCAAATCATTTATTGAAATTTTCACAGCAGTTATTGACAAAAATCAACAGTTAATGGAGGTAGAAAAGTTGTTTTACTTAAGAAACTATTTAAAAGGTGAAGCGCTATCTCTAATAAATAACCTACCATTAATTAATTCTTCATATAACGAGGCTTTGAATATTTTAAATCAAAGGTATAACAACGAAACAATGTTGATAAATTCTCACATATATTCAATATTAGATATTCCCAATTTGCAAAAGGGAACAGCTCAGTCCTTGAGAGAATTTGTCAGCAAAATAAGACAGCAAGTAGGTGCCCTAAAAAATTTGGGACAGCCTGTTGAAAGCTGGGATATACTGCTAACCTGCATATTATCCAGAAAGACAGACCAATTCACAAACAGGTCGTACCAAATCGATAGAGACAACTCCAAGTTGCCAACCTTAAATGAATTTTTATCATATTTAGAAAATAGAGCTACAGCCTTAGAGGTTACCAATAATATGCCTGAGAATAAAGTCAAAGAAAAATCTTTTTCTCATTTAATCACAAGGTCAAAATCAGATAAATGTTCATTTTGTTCATTTCATGGCCATAAACTGTACAATTGTAGAAAGTTCAGGTCAGTTCCCGTAAACGAAAGAATTTCTTTTATAGATAAACACAAATTTTGCAGATTGTGCCTAAATAGTCATGCTGACAAATGCAAGATGAGTTTCAGATGTAACACGTGCCAAAAAGAACACAACTCGCTGCTGCATTTGAACAAGGTAAACAGTGATGAAAGGGTGTCTGAAGCTGAGAATAAGGTAATCACTTTCAATTCTGTTCAAACCCAGAATCAAATAGTTCTTTTACCAACAGTAAAAATTAAACTTAGGGCCCGGGATGGCAAGTATATTTATGCCAGAGGACTCATTGACACGGGTTCTCAGATGTCGTTAGTTACTAGTAGCTTGGTAGAAAAATTAAATTTTAAAACATATAATAATTGTATCAATCTTGTTGGTGTTACCGAAAACATAACTAAAATTCAAAAATCTATTCATTTAAGGGTAGAATCCTGCTCTCATGATTATTCCACCAATCTCAAGTGCGCGGTTGTTGATTTAATCACCAGTGAGTTACCTCACATAACTTTTGACAAATCAAAACTAAATTTTCCGAAAGGTATTACTTTGTCAGATGACAATTTCAATCAAACTGGAAGTATTGACCTTCTATTCAGTGCAAATGTTGCATTTAAAATTTTTCTGTCACAAAAAATTGAATGTGACACCCTGTATTTACAAAATACTCTTTTCGGTTATATTGTCAGTGGATGCATTCCAGCAAATCAATCTTGTAATTTAATCACATTGCATGCCACATACAATGACCTCAACAAAACTATGTCCCAATTTTGGGAACATGAGAAGGTTCCCAAGGTTTTTCATGAATACTCCAGTGAACAGGAAGCTTGTGAGCTTGAATTTAAAAACTCTGTTCAAGTGTTAGAGAACAAATTTCAAGTAAGTTTGCCATTAAAACAAAATATAAACAATTTAAATTTAGGAGATTCATTCTCAGTTGCCATTAAACGTTTTGAAAATTTAGAAAAACGATTCAAGTCAAATCCAGATCTTTTCAAGCAATATAAGTCATTTATTGACGAATACATCAAGCTTGGTTATGCAAAAATTGTAAATCTTGATACTTATAACTTGAATAGTGGCTCAGTGTATTTTATGGCTCATCACCCAGTCATTCGGGAGGAAAGTAAAAGCATGAAACTCCGGGTAGTTTTTGATGGAAGCATGAAAACAAAGTCTAAAAAATGCATAAATGATTTTCTTTATAATGGCGCTGTTGTGCAAAGCGATCTTTTTGATATCCTAATACTTTTTAGAACATACAAATTTGTTATATCTGCTGATATCAGGCACATGTATCGTATGATTCTAGTTTGTCCTGAGCATCGTCTTCTTCAGAATATTTTGTGGAGGGACCCCTATGGTATTTTACAGTGCCTTCAGCTGCAAACCGTGACTTATGGTTTGAAAAGTTCATCATTCTTAGCCACAAGATGCTTAGTGGAACTGGCTCATACAGAAGGCAAAAAATTTCCAAAGGCGGCTCGCGCTTTGCTTAACAACACCTATGTCGATGATGTTTTATCAGGTGATGATACCATAGAGGAGACAATAAAGCTCAAACAAGAGTTAATTTCCTTATTAGAATTACGTTCCTTTTCATTACACAAATGGTGCACAAATGTACCAGCCATATTAAATGACATTCCAAAAGAAAAACAAACTTTTGATGACGTCGATATAACGAAAAACAATTTTACTGTAAAAACGTTAGGAGTTGCTTATGACACAAATTCTGATGATTTTAAATTGAGCTCGCCCAAAATTGAAATAAATCAATGCATAACAAAAAGACAAGTTCTCAGCTTCATATCAAAATTTTATGACCCTTTGGGACTTGCTGGTCCAGTTTTAGTAGCAGCTAAGGTCATCATGCAAAAGCTGTGGTGTTACAAACTCAAATGGGATGAAATACTACCAGATGATCTATTAAAACTTTGGAAACAGTTTGTAAGTGGTTTAATCAATATGCCAATCCTAAAAATTCCTCGAAATTTAATGTTTGCCAATGCAAGTGCAGTAGAATTAGTTGGTTTCTGTGATGCCTCTCAAATAGCATATGGTTGTGTACTTTATATTCGAGCAATTTTCCCGGACAAAATTCATTCAAATTTAATATGCTCTAAATCACGAATAATTCCTATAAACAAAACGTTAACTGTGCCCAGATTAGAATTAAATGCGGCCTTGCTATTGGCAGGGTTGGTCGAAAAACTATTCTCTTTATTAAAAGCAAAAGTTGATAAGGTTTTTTTGTACTCTGATTCAAACATTGTACGAGCTTGGCTAGCAACCGATCCCTTGAGATTAAATCCATATGTTGCTAACCGAGTCATAAAAATACAAAAGGCTAGGGCAGGTTTCAAATGGTCATATATTAGCACAAAAGAAAATCCTGCAGATTGCTTATCAAGAGGATTAGATCCTCAAGAAATTGAATCAAACCATCTATGGTTTCATGGTCCATCCATGCTGAGCAATAAAGATTTCTGTCATAATGACAGTATCATAGAAATTCCCAATCCTCTCCCTGAAGAAAAAGTTTCAGTTAATGTTTTACATACTGGGCTAGATACTTTTTTTCAAGATTTTTCTTGCATTGCAAGACTCCAAAGAGTAGTTGCATATCTCATTCGATTTAAAAACAATTCTATGCAAATATCAAAAAATAACAAATTAACTGGAAATTTAAACATTTCAGAACTCAACAATGCTCTACAAATTATTATACGTTGTGAACAGCAAAATCATTTCTTCAATGAAATAAAATGCCTTAATTCAAATTTACCATTAAAATCAGCATTGAGCTCGTTGTCACCTTTTTTAGACAGTAATTGTATATTAAGAGTGGGGGGAAGGCTACAAAATTCCAACTTACAATACAATCAAAAACATCCTGTAATTCTTCCCAAGAATAGTCATATCACCCACTTGATAATAAGGCAAGAGCATCTGAGGTTATTACATGCCGGTTCGAGGCAAGTTTTAAGTTCTCTAAATCTTAATTACTGGTTAGTTAACGGAAATAGAGAGATTAAAAAGGTATTGCATAAATGCATCACCTGTTTTAAATCTAAGGCAAAATGCTCTGAACAACTAATGGGTTCATTGCCTGAAAAAAAGAGTTTGCGCGTCTAGAGCATTCCAAAATGTAGGCATAGATTTTTGCGGTCCTTTCATGACCAAACAATCACAAATAAGAAAATCCGTAATTTCCAAGTCCTACATAGCGTTATTTGTATGCTTTGCTGATAAGGCAATTCATGTTGAGCTTGTATCTGATCTCACAACAGAAAATTTTTTGGCTTGTTTCAAGCGATTCATTTCCAGACGGGGGAAGCCATCCAATGTCTTTTGTGACAATGGCTCTACTTTTAAAGGGGCTAATAATGAAATAAGGAAATTTTACGAAAATAGTAAAAAGGTAGATAATTTTTGCATTAATGAAAAAATAAAATTTAATTTTATACCTAGCTACTCACCGGTTTTTGGAGGTTTATGGGAAGCAGGGGTAAAAAGTGTAAAATATCACATAAAAAGGGTAGTTGGCTCTACAGAACTCACTTATGAACAACTTAACACGGTAATAGTACAAGTAGAAGGAATTGTAAATTCAAGACCTTTATGCTCTATGTCCAGTGACGTTTCCAATCTAGATTATTTAACCCCAGGTCATTTTTTAACTGGAACAGTTATAACCAGTTTCCCAGAACCTGACATCACTGAAGTTCCCCAGAACAGAATAAAATTTTGGAAGCATTGTGTTCAAATGCAGCAGCAGTTTTGGAAAAAATGGCACATCGACTATTTGGTGCAATTGCAGAATAAACCAAAATGGCGCCACAATTTACCAAATTTGAGTGAAGGAATGTTGGTTCTATTGAAAG
>CAJUYH010002652.1:0-38443 GCA_910591685.1 Galerucella tenella
CTGTTCTGCAGAGTGTTAAAGAGGAGGTCTTTTTTGCTAATAATTGGCCATATCTTTGTAAAACACCCTTATAATATATTAGAGTGCTATATTTTTGTAACGCTCTCGGTGAGATCTTTTCGATTCTTAAACAAAATATAGTACGTTCCATTTAAAAAAATGTAAGTTTGTGCTGTTATGTGGTTTTGGAACACCCTGTAGAATCGAAAGTATTTTCAAATTGTGCTCTCAGTAACTGTATTAGCTCACACAAAACTATAAAGTTCTATCTATCACCACAACGATGTAATCCTCCGATGTCAGAAGATTGCCCCACCCTGTATAAACTGGTTGGATAGTATACAAACTATCCAACTGCCTGGTTATTTTGATGAAAAATCATATTTTCACTAAAATAGCTACGAGTAATGGCTGGTTTGTATATATACTATCCAGCTAGTTTATAAACTATACAAAATTTATCGCTAAAACTCAAACCACAAGGAAATTACACAAATAAGCTAGCATTTTTGACTAGTTTGTAAACTATTCACATAAAGTGGATAAAGTGTGAACCTGATATTGAATAACCGTCGATTTGGTTATTATAATATATTACTCAGCAAACTAATCAATTCTCTTGGGTTAATTTAGTTTAGGATAGTAAAATCCTTGTCAAAAATGCTTTCTTTATTGGTACAATGTAAGATTGTTACAGGTATCTATTATTACTTCAGAAAAATTAAAAGAAATATAACTAATAATACCAGGTGACAAAATATTGACAATAAAATATGTCAGGACATTAAAACCACCAAACAAAGAACAGTATTATTTGTTGGAGAAAGTTGCACTGTTGTGGCACTTACTATTACACGTATATCCAGACGCAAGACATTTACACTTTTTATTCGCACAACTCTTCTTGCAGTGACATCGCACATATCCTTGGGCTGAACCCGATACTGAAAATTTTCCTGCAGCGCTTCGTAATGTTATTTCGGTGTCCGTCTTGACATTTTCTAACTTTAAAAATTGTTGCTTACATATTTCAAATTCGTTGCGGAATTAGAGCTGTTTGAGGACACCGTGAACAGTTCCAATTTGGTAAAATTCATCTTCTACACTCATTATGACGCCCAATATATTTCTATGATCTGACCGACTTCGATCTACATCTGGAATGGGTTCTCTCACGGACATGCCGACAGTTCCTGGTTTAAATTTCTTGCGAGCATTTTTTGTCCTTGCCTTTTTAGACTTTCCTGGCATGAATCCCTCATCGCTTTAATATTGTTTTTATTCTGACGATGGTCACATACGTTTTCTTCAGAACATAATAAACATTTTTGTGGTAATGATTTATTGAGAGTATTTTCTGTTGTTTCAGTAGAGAGCAATGCCATTGCTTGTTCATTAAATAAAGCTGAGGTTTTATTGTTAACTTCGACCGAAACTGGGGTTTACATACTAACCAACTCGTTAGTTATTATGTATTACTACCAATATCAAATTCACACTTCATCCAACTAATGTGGATAGTTTACAAACTAGCCAAAAATCCTAGCTAATTTGTGTAATTTCCTTGTGGTTTGAGTTTTAGCGATACATTTTGCATAGTTTATAAACCAGCTGGATAGTATATATACAAACCAGCCATTACTCGTAGCTATTTTAGTGAAAATATGATTTTTCATCAAAATAACCAGGCAGTTGGATAGTTTGTATACTATACAACTAGTTTATACACTAGCCAAGTAAATACTTTAACCGTAACATAAACACTTCTTGCAATCATGTAGCTCCCCTTTCAGCTTGTCATAATGCTGCTAGGGGGTTATCTACCACCCTATTGAAAGCGAATACATTATCAGTATTCGTTGTATCGATTTTCCAATAATTCGGAAAACCTGCGAGCAATGACATTAATGCAAAAGGATGGCAGAGAAAGAAAATTAACCACGTAATAATGTCGATCATAATGATCCTTTGGGGGATAGTTTAGACACAGACAATTTACTTTCTTGATGTCACTCCATACCTGACTAGAATCTTCAAAAATTGTCACTCGCGTTTTATTTAAGAATATCCAATTTAGAATGAATCGTATATTTCGGTTCTCATTATTGGTTGAGGGCGGACCAGCTGGATTATTTTTGGGGGTATTTGGAGAGCAAAATGTAGCCTTTAGTTCTGTTTGCTACGTTCTTCGTAACCCATATCAGTGATATTGTACAAAATGTAGTGTCTACTGGGTCTGGTTATAAAGACATAGGTAGTATTGTTCTGATTAAGACAATATCGCTGACATGCCATGGTCATCATAGCCATTCACTTCTATAGTCTCTCAGCTCTGGGTTAATTAATCTTGTGGTATAGGAAACTTGATAGTTGATAAATGGAGCAGACTCAATGCTACACATTTCCCTCCAGCTACACTAAATTATACTAATGTAACAATTCGTTTCCCATTTCAGACAAATATAAGGGATGGTAGGAATTAAATTTCACGCAACACCTTGTGGTGTTCATTCACCGCTATGGGGTGAGTGTCCGATATCACCCCACGCATTTCAACCCCCTTATTTTCTAAACAAATGTTCGTTTTGTAACTGCATTGTATTAGGTTCATTTCAGAATATACATTTCTATCACATTAATATTAGCAATGACGCACAAAAATTATAATGGGATTTGATTATTCAATACATTTAGCCTTGTATTGCTTGTGATTGGAGGAAAGTAACAAAGCAACCCGGGAGTATCATAAGTTACGAAAAATTTGAGTTTGTGTGTAATATCTCAAGCTCATCAATAAGGTCTGCTTACGAATGCTTGGGTCACGATATTTTTCATTTCTTGGAGGCTGGTTCTATGGCCAGTAGCTCCACAGTCCCTTGGTAAACCTAGAGCTGAAGGGGTTTTTGCATGTATCATAGGCCCTACTCCGAGTTTTTGGGGGCTGATAGACAACGTTATTGTCCAATTCAAATTCCCGATATGGCACTTATTAAGGGTAGTTTTTGGGGAGGGATGAATATTTATACGTGACCTGGAGTGACGCTATAATGGTATGGCGTATTGAGTTCGCAGACTTTGGTGACCTCCTTGACGACATAGAACAAGAATTGAAGTGGTGTCCGTGATCCAGGTCTATAAGTTCTCACTGTTCTTCAATAAATGTTTGTTCTTTCACCTCTCCATCAATTTTTGTTCCACATCATCTTCAATCTTCACGTCTCTCCTTTTCCCTTTTGCGTTGGTGTTCAAAATATAATAATATACTAAATATCACTTTGTCATTTTCAAGTATAATATGAAATCAGTAGGAGCAACTATCACTTGAATTATTCCAAACAGCTCCTTATACCCACAACCTTTATTTTTAAGGTACGGCTGTGGAGTTGGGGAAATCAATAATTCAAATCATTCCCTTTAATTTGAATCAGAAATGAACCGGCCTCTTTTCGGAATAGGAATTGGCTACTTATAAACGGGAAATTATGAAGTAATTATACAGTTTCTCACAACGGGATTGAATTTTTACATCATTTTTTTCAACCTTAAGTCTTTTTCTAACATTAGCATAGCTGAAATTGGTTTCAAATAGGTCAATCTATCACAAAATATACAACTAGCGATCGATTTATCCACTGAATACAGAGTTGGTCGATATTTTTTTCCAATTTTGTACAAATGCTAACTATCCTCACCTCCGACCAAGTGGGATTTCTTCGGAGGTGATCTTAAAGACAGTTTCTGTCCGAAAATAAGTGCGAAAATCCGATACAGATATACGAAACCGTCCGATAGTGCACTTACACCAGGTCAAGCAGCAATCCACCAAATATATCAGGGCTCTGCATATTCGACAACTTATAACTGTGTATAGACGAGCTATAAGAAAGTAGGCGAAATCACAATGATCTTCAACAATACAGAACGCTCTACAAACCTTGGAGGTGAAAGTTCAACGTTCAGGTCATTCACCAAAAGCCTGTTTGTAGATGACTACAGCTTATATGAAGCAAAAAAAAATTTCAAAACTCTCACACCACCATTGTCTTCACTGTCAACACCAAAAAAAGAATGATCACGCTGACAATTTCACCTTTTGCATGTTTTATGATATCCAGAAGCAACACCTGTTCACTCCAACTGCATTCACAAATTCCAGCATGCCAAATGTCTCAACTCACCAAATCAACGTCAACGTGACTCAAAGTCAAAATGGAAATACAGGAACTTGACCAGGGGAATGAACCAGGCTGCGACTTGATAACATGATGATGCTCTGAAAAGCCATTGTTTTTCTTACAGCCATCTGCTAATTTTTCCGATCTTCACACGACTGATATCGATTTCTGGTATTTTTTTAACAGCTATAGCACCTGAATCCACTACAACAGCAATTTCTTTGTCGTTCTTTGTCGCTCAACTCAATGAAGTAGGCCTGTAGTCAAAGGCTGCAATTATTTCCGTGAAGCTACTTTCTTTCCTTCCTTATTAAACATGACAATAAAAAGATCGTTTTAAATTCCACCTATTGCTACTTGATGCTAATAGAAACGAAGTGACATGAAAGGGTCGCTTCTTGGTTGTATTTTGATTCAGAAGTCGTGTATCATTTTCAAGTCAATTGTGTTATACAAAACAAATCATATAAATCCCTCTTTATAATACAAAGGATCACATTGTATCAGAGAAAGTGAAGCGGTGTATGGTTTTCTTCGCAATTTTGCGCTACGCCGCTGACTGAATGTATATACTAAATCCGTGACAAGGGGAGTCCCTGAATGTGTTACAATATCGAGCACAGTAGAAGAGAAATAGAATTTCTCATCCGAATAGAGTTCTCTACCTAGAACGTATTATTTGAATGCCGTAAATCAAATTTGAAAGAGTCGCGTTGCCTCTGCATCTCGTACAATGTTTATTTGGTCAAAAATTTGAATAAAGAATGTGACCGGAGGTTATGAATTTATTAAATGTGACAGTGTTAGGTGTTATAATGGAATACAGTAAAATATTGCCGGTGTTAACTAAACTGAGACAAATTTTAAAGTGGTGTCCCGATCGCCGTTGGAAACAGAAACTTACAAAAGGTGAATGATCGTATGATGAATAAGTCGTAGTTTGAAAACAGCTGTTTATTAAAGTATGGATTGTCCCACAATTTATTACGCTAGTTTTTGTATAAAATTTATGGTGACCTCAGGCTATTTGAAGGTCTTCACGAAATAGTTAAATAATTCGAAATTTTAACCTGCCGGGTCTGCTTTATTGGATAAGATAATATTTTGTTTTAATTTCTACCACTTGCGTTAAAAGGATTATGAAAAAATAGAGGCAATTTTAAAAATCGAATTATCTAATAATTCTTCGGAACTGAATCCTTATAAGACGGCTTCCAGCTTATTAGTACCGCTATAGGACGACTTGTAGTATGAAAAATATCCCAGAATATTCAAGACGATTAAAAATCTTACAGAAAGCAGTATTTCACCATCAAGGTGAAAATGTATAATATAAAGGGACTATGGACAACATTAGTGGAAGACCTCCCCCAAAACTGCCCACTGCTGACTTTAATGTCTTGAACACGAAGACATTTTATTCCAGCTTCAATAGTATTGCAAAAGTGATGGGGTGGCCAGTAGGGTGGGTCATATGTATATGTAAAAATTTTTTTTCTGAAGTTTCGTTTTGTAATACTTGTAAAAGGGTGTCAAATTATGTACTGAATTTATGTCTAAAAATTTGTTTCAATTGAATTTCATCTTCTGCCTCCGGATGGACATTAAAATTAAAAAAATATTGAAAATCAATAATTTATCAAAAATCCATAAAATGTGATGTGTGAAAGCTATCAATTGCTAAGAGTTCCAAAATGGAACTCATATACATTTTAAATAAATGTTTAAAAAATTTTCTATTTTGTGACACTATCTTCTACTTCAGGTTTGACATTGAAAATTCGTGATATTGACAAAAATGGAGAGTAAAAAGTTCAAACTGATTTCAAAGATACTATATTGAAGAAAAAAACGAAGACAAACATACAAACAATACAACTAAGTAGCAACAAAATCCTTTTTAATGTTAAGCCTCGGCATTATTCTGCGAGACTCAATCTTCGCCTTAATTAAGCCTTCTCGTTCAGATTTTGTTTACAACGTAGTGGATGCTTCAGTCACAGTCTTCACAACTGTTTCTACTGTTCAAGGAAAATTCACTTTAACCTCCTTTTGAAATGAAGGAATTGATAATTGTATCACACACGCTTTTTAGAATAGAGGGTTCAACTATTTCTTGTTGCCAGTCTATTAGATCGTGATAATTTTTTGCATCAAAGTTTATACTCGGAACTTGGAATAACCTGAGTTTGTTGTGTTTTTTGTTACGAGCTTTCAAAATACCACGTGCAGCTAGTTCTCTGATATGTTTTTGGGTATCAGTCAACATTGCCAGTAATAGGTTTTCCGGATGTGCGAATTCACTGTTTCTCTGTATCAGTGGATCTATTATGCCTTTCAGTTCAGCTGACAGGTATCTCGACATTGAAAGTAAAGCTTATGAGTGTCTTGCTCCTTCTTTACATATAGGATGAGTCTTAATACGGAACCAAGTCGGTGTATAAACTTTAACAACGTATGTGGCTAAAATTACAAGGTTTTTTGAAGGAACCTCTGTCGAAGCATATAAACGGAGAATGCGATTGGCACGAGTCAGCCATCTTGCAAAGGACATTTTTCCTGGTGATTGATTTGCTAAGTGCTCAGGAAATTCCCCAGTTATAATCGCGTACACAATTCTGTACAGATATAATTGGTCCGTGCTTAAATCGTTCACTGTAACCGAAGGTGAATCACAATCAATTTTTTGAAATTGAACAATTGGATTGTTTTCACAAGTCTCTAAAGCTTTTCCTATTGTGCCTGAAAATGTCTGAGGTCCAGCTGTAGCACCATAGATTAATTGAAACAAATGTCGAAATGGCAACTCGTTCCTATGTAGCAAACAAATTATCCACTGTGACGGTTTTGTGATGCCTTTTGGTCAGAACAATAAGTTTTAATAATATTTAATTAAAAGACATAAATTACCTTGAAGCTAATTCCAATAAATCATGAATCGTTATATAAATAAGAATTAGGAAAGCTGCACGTACGAAGTCGAGTTCAGAGGGTGAAATAAACATAAATAGTATTATTTATATTTACCTATGATGAACTTGACTCGTCGTATAAATTTGCTAACGATAGTGTTTTAAGGGGCATTCTAATTATCGATTCTCATTATAATTATGATTACCATTACTATTAATATTAGTGTTAGTAATAAGTAGTTTAATGTATAATAGTAAGTTGAAGTAATAAACAGAACATATCCCAGTGCTACAGGTAGTTGTTTTATTCCTGTAAGATGACCCACCGAGTGACCAGCAACAGCACCTATTCACCTATTCAGGGGCCCTTCCACACCTATGATCTACCAAGTATCCATCGACGATACATTCATTACAGTTTTGTTAACCGCGTTTCAAGTAACCGCATAATGCCACCACTTTTCCAGTATTGAAGTTTGTTCCGTCACAACCAATAGCTAATAAATGCTCGAAAGACATTCCCTCAATTGAAAAATAATCGGCTATCGTACTTTCTATAGCTTTGGATGTACCAGAAGATGGTGCAATATAACCCAAAAATTTGGAGTCTGGTTCTTTTATAAGAGAAATATGCTCCTCTTGGATAACTATTTTTTATGAGTACACTGTTTCTCTTGATTTTGTGAATCTTAGATATTATTCCGAAGGCAAATAATGATAACCAATTGTTATAAAATTTCAACGGGCGTTATAAAATAAAAGGCAACATCGTTTAATCGCTATTAGAATTGACGCATACAACAAAATTTGTTTGTAACAATTTTTTATGAGTACGCTGTTTTTCTTGATTTTGTGAATCTTATATGTTATTCCGGAGGCAGATAATGATATCCAATTGTTATAAAATTTCAAAGGACATTATAAAATAGTAGGTTACATTGTTTTATCGCTATTACAATTCACTGGTACGGAAAACAAATTTTTGACACACCCTAGTGGACAGTCAGAACACATCCTATGCCAGTATTACTGTCTGGCCAATGTGCGGTCTCTTTTACTAGGCGATGAGAAGTGACCTGAAGGGTTCAGTCTTGAGACTGATTGGCTGAATGAAAAGAGTCGGGTTGGGGAATGTAAACCAGATTCAGGAACCATAGTAGATCTGAAAAGTGAAATGGATCAATAAGCCACTTCACTAAATCTAATCCAGACATTCGATTCCCATATTATGAATTCAGGAATGCTTTGGAATATTTCGTGTCAAAAAAACTGTTGAACTTTCGGAGAATCATTCAATTATCCAAACGAGACACAAAATATGTTATGAGCTGGTATTATCCTCGAGGTATAACAAGAGGATTGAATTCGTCGCATGATCGAATTAACTAATTATAAATACACCTGATAATTAGTTCTAATAGGGAGCTCGCGAGACGATAACACAAAAATGTTATTTTGAGCAACCTTATGATTTATTCCGTTGTGTAAAACTAGAAAAGGAAATTTCAAGATGGTAGTACATGACATTGAAAGGAATATCAAACCATGGCTTTGGTAAAATTTTATTTTTAAAACCCATAAAATACAAATTAACTTCTCTAGTTGAAAAGTTTTTTGTATAATGAGGTATATACCAGTTATTTTGGAAGATAAGGTTTATAGTCTCATAAGTTGGAATATTGGAATGTATATTTTCAATGCCAAGAAAACCTCTAGACGTTCAACCACTCTGGACTGCTCGATTTAATGAAAATTTTATTCCCATTTTTGGAAATAACCAATTCTTAGATTAAAAGAATGTAGAGCTATCTGCGGGGGAAGTTATTGTGTTATACTTCATACTTTATGGAACAGTAGTACTCGTTCCTTTTGAGAACACGTCGAATAGTTCGGGTATCCTGTGAAAACTGGCTCACTAGCTCCAATTGAAGCGCAAATATCTTTTTTTCAAGATATCAAAATAGAACTTCAGTTTTATTTCCATACTTCCACTTGATCATACCTCATTGAATATTTTACATGAAACTCTAATTGGTTACAACATGTCTCTATAGGTACATCGTTGTTGAGCGTTGAGTGGAGATGGCACGCTTCTATTGTAAAGGTGTAGTATTGACAGATTTGATGTACCTTATACTTCCAGTGAGAGTATCTGCTTCAGTCCAGATTAGTGATTTCGGATGGGATCCTCATACGATAGGGTGTAACGACCACAGATCACTGATCTCTAGATATTCCACGCAAGTTAAAGAAGGTCAAACCAAATAATAATAATGATAATAACAACTAAATTGCATGAGATGGTCGCAAAAGCAGATAAAAACTATTCCCCCTTAAATCTTGTAAGCCCTGATATGAAACTTGAAATCGTTACAGACTCTGACAAACAGGTGGAGTGGGCCCAGGAAGCGCTTTATGGTCGACATCATCACGACCTCAATCAACCTCATATCGACAAAGCAGCATCAAATAAGTGGCTCTCTGATGGAACATTATTTCCAGAAACAGAAGGATTTATGATGGCAATTCAAGACAAAGTAATTATTACCAGCAATTACAAGAAATTTGTCATAAGAGATCCAAACATCGCTTCAAACAAGTGCAGAAGGGGTCAACAAACAGCAGAGACGATACAACACATTACGTCGTGATGTTCAGCCTTAGCAAACATTGATTACCTACGCAGGCACAATCAACTTTGCAACATTATCCATAAGAAGTTGGCTAACAAATTTGGATTTGTTAACACCTACAATCCTTATTACAAGTACCATCCGCATTCGGTCCTCGAGAATGCTGATTTTAGACTATACTACGATAGGTCAATTATCATCTATAGACGGGTGACGAATAACCGGCCTGATATTGTAGTTGTGGATGAAAAAGCTAACTTGGTTCTTCTGGTGGATGTTGCTGTGCTGTACCCAATAATAACAATATTCTGGACAAATACAACGAGAAAATTGCAAAATACACCGATCTTGCAATTGAGTTAAGACAGATGTGGCATGCAGAGAAAATAGAGGTGGTACCGATCATCGTTTCATCTACGGGACGAATTCCAAAAACTCTACAAGACAGCCTTACCAAACTAGGTCTTCACAAAAATACATACATCGATCTGCAAAAGGCTGCCATTTGAAATACCTATCACACTGCCCGTAAATTTTTAAATATGTGACTTCCGAGCCTAATCCCATTTGCGTTTACACACGCTCGGGATAGGTGAACATTACCAGCAAGTGCTGAGCAAGTGTATACTTAGAATGATAATAATTATAATAATATCAATTATAATAATAATTCATTTATTTACCATAAATTTCAAATATACAGTATACAATATAATACAGCAATGGTGAATAAATAAAAGAAGTGAAATTTGTGCGTAGGCAGTCTATTAAAATGTAAGTGTAGAATATAAAATGTAAAATGTGTAATGTAAGATGTAAAATGTACATTTTGAAATGCGAAATATTAAAAGTGCGAATGTAATCGTAATCGTAATAGGTGAAAAGTATAACAATAAAAATGATTCTATGAAGTAAGCTCTTGAATTAGGAACAAATTAACAAAATAAATAACAAAAATAAGAGAATGAACTATATTATTATGTTCATTCATTCATACAATATTGCAAGGGCCATCTTATAGCAGATGTCAATAGCTATCTAGCAGTGTTCATCATCTTTGTTATAATTTTTGCGGACAGTTGTTCTAACCAAATTTCCAATTTTCTTTCTAAATGAAGAAGCATTGTTTATATTTCTAATAGAATTCAGGTACAGACTTGTAAGAGTCATTAGCTGAAGATCTATTTTAAATATTCCGCGCTCACTTATTTCCGATAAGACCAGCAGAGGGAGCAACGTATGTATGTATGTATGTATGTGTGATTTTTGGGGTGACATTCACTGAGACCTAAAAGGTCTATTGTGCCCCCTTACTTCTACTCAGTTTCTGAGGAGAGTCTCAGAAACTAGTAGTTCCTTTAGTCCTATTTCCCGGAGGAATTTTAGGATGTCTGCAGGCTTCAACTTAGGCAAATGTTCCTCTTCTATCCAGTAATCTCCCAGGTGCTGTGCTCTAGGATTCTGGAGTGCTGTGCAGTTGGAAAGTATGTGGATGGAGGTTTCTTCTTCCATTCCACAAAATCTGCATTCTTCTTCCTCCACTATTTTGAGCTTTTTCAGGTGCCCATTCAGGCGACAATGTCCCGTTAGGATCCCTGTCAAAACTCTTAGCGCAGTTTTACTTTGACTTATGCATTCTTTTGATCTCAACAGGTTGTAGTCACCCAGAAGAGTCTTTGATTGTATAAGCCCTACTAGATCTTTCCAATGGTCAGATCTTCTCTTTTTCTCGGCATTACTTATTTCTTCCAATATTACATTGGAGCTGATTCCGCAAAAGGGTTCGGGCCCCCAGAAAGGTATTTCAGTCCCTCTCTTTGCTAGTTTATCTGCTATTTCATTTCCTTCTATTCCAGTGTGTCCTGGAATCCATAGTAAGGTGACTATGTTGTTCTCGCCTAGTTCATTGAGTTTGTCTAGGCATTCCCACACCATTTTGGAACTGATTACACAAGAGCTCAGTGCCTTAATGGCTGCTTGACTATCCGACATTATGATAATCCTTTGTCTTCTGTATCCTTTATCAATATTGAACTGGGCGCACTTTCTTATGGCGTGGATTTCCGCTTGAAAGATACTTGGGGTTTTTCCCAAGCTTTCAGAGTGTTTGGTTCCTGGCCCGAACACTCCTATCCCAGTTCCTTCTATTGCTTTTGAGCCGTCTGTGTACCATTGAATGGCATTCTTTCCAAGTCTGGTAATGGTATTTGGATCCCATTCCTTCTTGTTGCTCATTTCCGTAACGAATTTCTTTGAAAAATTATATTTTTTCATCATACCGTCTTGTGGCATGTCCCAGGTTGTCTGATTTCTAAGAAGTGAGAAGGTGTTTTTTTTTTATGATTCCCTCTCTACTTAGTCTGTATCTTGTTCTTTCTGCAACACTTCCCACCACCATAGGGAGCAACGTAGGTCCAATTAAACATTATTGCCGTGGTGGGTCTAGAGGATAGTGGTCTGTAGCTACGCCGATATCATGCAATTGATATTAACCTTTCAGTGGTCGCGTACTTGTCTATGAGACCGGGTTATTCGTTTTCTGGATAAATTTTAAAGAAAAAGAGGGGATGGTGATATGCCTCTCTCAGTAGCTGTAACTATCGCGGGTAGCAATGCCTAGTGCAAATTTGACTGTGGTAAAGTTTGTAGTTTTTTTTATAAATAATAAACCGGTGTCACAGACCGGCGCGACTGATTACGTTACAGTTTTTTCAGTGATGAAGTAAGTAGCAGATGTTTTCTCAAGCTTCGCCTCAAAGAAATAACAGACCAAGAAACAGCTGCTGCAGAAGTTAATGTTCCACCAGGTCGATGTGCCGAGTGTGGGTGGCGGAAAAATCGAAAAACGAGGTTTTCCTGCTATCAGTGCAATACTTATATGTGTTTGGAGCATTTAACACTCGTATTGTTCTAGGTGCAAACAAACCCCGACAGAAGTGGAATAATTAGGAAATTTTATTTTTAATACATTTAGTATTATTTAGAATATTACTTTTTGTTATATTTTTCTACTCACAATGTTGTTTTTTTTTTATTTTTGTACCTAAATAAAGTTCTACATTTTTGAAGTTATTTTTTTCATCTATTTTTTTTGCGGATAAAAAATATGTTTTATATGTTAAAATTTAGTGATAATATTTAATAATGATCAGTTAAATAATATGTCGACGGTCAAACGACAAAAAAGGTTGAGGAAAAAAATTTTTGCAACCCGGTCTGAGAGACAGTGCGCGACCAAACTCGCTACAAATATTCGCGCGACCACTGGAGGGTTAGGTTAGGTTAGGTTAGGTTTGTGGTGAGTGGGTCTATAAGGCCCTCCACTGCGACTCACAAGAGTCTATTGTGGCTCACACCTATTCAGATTTCACCAAACAAATTCAGCTTCTTAACAAAGCCGATTATTTTATTTGGTGAATGATATTTCAGGTCCGAGGGCGAGAGAGAGACCCTGCCAAACATCAGATACCTGATTCGAGCCGCGGCGGGGCAGGCACAAATTATATGCTCTGCTGTTTCATCATCTTCCAAACAAAGACGGCAAGTCGGATCTTCCGACAGTCCAAGTTTTAGCATATGATGATTCAGATGACAGTGGCCTGTTAAAAGGCCTGTTAGACAACGTAGGTCATGCCTGCTATAGTCTAACATTTGTTTGGAGACATACTTCGAAGGATGTATAAAAGCCTTTGAATGAACCAATCCTGGTAAATTATGCCAAAAGTCTAAAGCTCTTCTTGCTGTCCAGGTATTTAGTGTTTGTTTGGCAAAACTTATTGCGATGCCAATTGTGGGTTCTGGTCCGATAGAAACACGTGCGGCACCCTCCCTTGCAAGAAAGTCTGCCTTCTCGTTTCCTTCCATGCCAGAATGGCCAGGGATCCAGACCAGCAATACTTTATTGAGTTCTCCTATTGAGGAGAGTCTTTTTTGGCAGTCTAGAACCAATTTCGACGTTACACGGCAAGAGCTAAGTGCTTTTAAAGCCGCTTGGCTGTCCGAGAAAATTTTTATTGTTCTATGTATGAGATTGGCTTGCTCCACTCTCTCCACACATGAAACAATGGCGTAAATTTCCGCCTGAAATACGGTTGCATAGGATCCTAGAGAGGTTGAAATTTCTGTCCTAGGTCTGCGCCCGTATACACCTGCACCAGAGCCTGAGGGTGTTTTTGAGCCGTCTGTGTACCAACAGCTGTCTGCTCTTAATAGCTCATCCTTTCGGAGGACCCATTCATCTCTATTTGGAATTAGGACGGTGTAAGGCAGGTCATAGTTTACTGTTGGAGGCATTATGTCAGAGGTCATTCCCAGAATACTGTGACTTTCACTGTCCGCTAGTATTCTGCTTCGTTCTGCATAAGCCTGATTTGTGCATTTAGAAATATGTACAATTCTGTATGCTGTCCATCTAGCCTCTCTTTCCAAAAATATATGGAGAGGAGGTAGGTCCAGAAGGATTTCCATGGCTGCTGACGGTGTGGAGCTGATAGCACCAGTGATTGCCAGACAAGCCTGTCTCTGTAAACCAGAGAGCTTTGCTTGGGCCGTTCGCTGTAAAGCTTTTGGCCACCAGGCAATAGCTCCATATGTGATCATTGGTCTAATAATCATCACATATATCCAATAGATTTGTTTGGGTCCCAAGCCCCAAGATTTTCCACAGATCCTGCGACATGTCCACAAAGATAGTCTGGCCTTATGGATAACTTTTTCCAAGTGAGCGTTCCAAGTAAGTTTCTTATCTAGGATAATCCCCAAATATTTTACTTCCGCTGCAAATGGAATAACCTCACCATTGTAGGAAAGTGGTGGAAGATCCCCCAACTTCCTTTTTCTAGTGAAGGGAACTATTACAGTTTTGCCAGGGTTAACAGACATCTGTTCCCTCTGACACCAACTGTGGACATCGTCCAACGTCTTTTGGAGGATATTATATGCTACCCTTCCTGACTTGGTCCTTGCCAAGATGACAAGGTCGTCTGCATACGCTTGCAGTTCAACCCCTTCTCTTTCGAGATCGCTAAGCAGGTTATCCATCAAGATAGACCACAGTAGGGGAGATAGTACTCCACCTTGTGGGCAACCCCTGGAAACCTTAAAGCTGATGGTCTCGTTCTGAAGGGATGTAGTGGCTGTCCTATTTGTGAGCATGGCATATATCCAACCAGTAATGGTTGGTTTGATGCCCTTTTCAGTCAAAGCTGAACCAATGGAGGTCGGTAGTGCATTGTTAAATGCTCCTTCAATGTCGAGAAATATGGCCACCGCAATCTCCTTGTTGTTAAGGGATTGTGTGATTTTCTCAACAAGGTTGTGTAAAGCTAAATCTGTTGATTTGCCAGTTTGATAAGCATATTGATGGATGCTCAAGGGGGAATTATATAAAGCTACCCGCCTGATGTAGCAATCCAGTGCTTTTTCAAGTCCTTTAAGAAGGAAAGATGTTAGGCTAATTGGTCTGACTGATTTAGGGTGTGGGTCTGTGCGGCCCACTTTTGGTATATATACCACCCTAGCCGCCAACCAACTGGGTGGTATGTAATTCCACGCCAGACTAGCTCTATACAGTTTAATGAGGATGGGTAGAAGTAATTCCAGTCCGTTTTGCAGCAGAGCTGGAAATATGCCATCCTCTCCGGGAGATTTGAAGGGCTGAAAAGATTTGATTGCCCATTCAACTGCCGGTGCTGTGATAACTTCCTTGGCAGCCTCCCAATCGATATTTTTTGGCCGCCTGGCGCCCTCAAAGTGCGGAGGTCGATTGTTATCCAGAGTCAAACTTCCAGGAAAGTGATTTTTAATCAAAAGCTCTAACGTTTCTTTTCTAGAGGTCGTGAAAGTGCCATCAGGTCGCTTCATCGACCCAATCTCGGCAATAGACTCTTTAGAGAGAATCTTGTGAATTCTAGTACTACGAGGTATATCAGAAATACTCTCACAGAACTGGAGGGTTAAGCCCCCTTCTAATCATCTACGTTGGTCGAATCTTGTGGATCATATCATCCTGTTTAATTTTGTGTAATTCAATGTTTATCGGTGCATTCAGTCTGGACTGTAGTTTATTCCAATAAATCGACAAGTGATTTGGAAAAAACCTGTACGAGAATGATACTTTGAATCAAGTTTTTCCAATTGATGGATTGTAAGCCGAAAATTTTATTTTTAAATATTGGTATGTTAATATAAAAAGCATCAGCCAAGAGGGAAACTCCAACATAGAGAAAAATAAACGAAATCTGTCTTGATTTTCTATTCCGTAGTCAACTGGTATAAAAGAAAAACTTTTCTGTTTGGTTTAGTCCGTCTCAAGGGTCTAAAATATTTCCCGTGAAAAAAAAAGACTGGAAAAATGTGTTGTCGGAGGAAGAAGCAATGTGTATAACGTAAGAAAAGTGGAATGACAAATGTAAAAGAGGGCTTGCGGACGTATTGTAATGAACAGAAAGGTGCATGGAGATATATCTTAGCCAGACTTAATAAATGCGTATTTTTCTTGCCAGAGGAAAGCGAATAAACAGCTTATAATATGAAATCGTTAAGGCTGACGTGTACAAATTTGATGTTTTGTCTTTCATGAATAAATGTTCCATTTTGTATTTATTTGGAATGTTCAATTCACCAAGAACATTTTATATTGAAGGTATTTCACCCCCCACTCCAATATCTATTCTCACAGATCTTTTACTTTCTACACAGCTTGTTCAATTGAAACCCATCTTTGGTCAGGTTAGCCTTGGAAACAATTGTATTCATTCAACTGACGTTTTCCAGCATTAGTAGTGTATGCAAACGTCACACTGATCTGTTCATTTCGTTTATATTTGATAGCGATTTTAAGTATTGTGACTTTGAAATGGAGTTTGTTGTTAACAATCCGTCCAAATGTGGTAATGCTCGGCCTCATGTTGCCAACGTAGTGAAAGAAAATCTGCAACGAAAGAAATGGAGGATACTAGAGCATCCACCCTATAGTCCCGATTCATCGCTTTGCGATTTTCACATCTTTGGGCCACTAAAAAAGGGGTTAAAAGGTAACCGTTTTCAGTCGGACGCAGAAGTACAAAACGTTGTGAAATAATTCTTCCAGCAGCAGCCACAAGAATTCTATAAGCAGGGTATACATCGGTTGGTGAAACAGTGGGATATGTGCCTCAATTGTAGTGGTAGTTATTTGTAACTGTACTTGTCAATACATTTTTCCTGGACCAAAGATGGGTTTCAATTGAACAAGCCTCGTATTTAAGGATCGGCGCTCCCAATATTCATAATTTTGTAAATTAAAACTGGCCTTTAGTTGTTAGCCACCAATTCTCCTGCAACCTTTTGCAGGACTCGTTCTAGGATTAAAGAAGCAGGTAGGCTTTTGCGGATTTCGACACAGCCCGTTTAGGTTATGTTGTGAATTGTGAAGCCATATATTGCAGTAAAAATATTGCCCGTTTAGAAGCCTCTCAATTGGCCCAATATTAATTCTAGCAAAGTATTGTCAGAATAATAGCAGTTTATTATTAACGCGCTGTAGAACTATCCGTTGGCTACATGTGCACATTCGTTCCATCCATCAATATATAATTATTTGTATGTATATTAATTTTCGTTACATGTAGCATATTGTTCATGTGCCAACTATGTATAACAACTGAATTTATACAGCTGTTTGTTAACTGTACATTTGAATTATTGAAATTTATACACGGTCGCAGTTTACATAGGCAGGTTCCATTAATTTATTTTCTATGTGACATGAAAAAATCGATACAGATTAATAGCCGATTGGTGTAATGGAAAATATTTTGAAACAAATCGATCAGAGCGCCAACTGCAACTCAAGTTGTATTCTGTAGTCTAAATTCTATGATCATATCAGTGGAAGAAAAAATTAATGTGTTTTTTGCACATCAGATTTTCACTCCCATATTTCCCTTTTCAATCATTTGACATTTTATTTTCCACTCACTCAACTGCTATATCAGAAAAAAAGCCTTAAGCCTTAACTTCCGATTTTCAGAAACAATTTTTCTAAGGAAATATCTTGAGGTGATGCTTCGTAGTTAGGTACAGCTGCAGTCTTTTTCCAGGACCCGTTGGACCACAGGAACATCTAAAGTGCCCCCTTACTCCTACTCAGTTTCTGAGGAGAGTCTGAGAAACTAGTAGCTCCTTAAGTCACATACCCCGGATGAATTCCAGAATGTCTGCAGGAGGTTTCTTTTTCCATGCCACAAACACTGAATTCTTCTTCCTCCACCATTTTGGGCTTTTTAAGGTGCCCATTCGGGCGACAATGTCCCGTTAGGATCCCTGTTAAAACTCTTAGCGCAGTTTTACTATGACCTATGCATTCATTTAATCTCAACAGGTTCTAGCCACCCAGGAATCTTTGATTGTATGGGTCCTACTACATCTTTCCAATCGTCATATTTTCTCTTTTTCTTGGCTCTACCTATTTTTTCCGATATTACATTGGAGCCCATCAAAAAGGTACTTCAGTCCCCTTCTTTGCTAGTTCTTTGCTAGTTCATCTGCCATTTCATTTCCCTCTATTCCAGTTTGTACAGGAACAGGAACTAATCTATTAGTTCCTAAAACTCTTCACCGTAAAAGTATTTGCGTTTTTTGGGGAGCTTTCGAACGTAGATTTTGTTTTGTGGCATGAAAAAAGAAACCTCCATCCACATACTTTTGAATTGCACAGCAAATCAGAATTCTACGTCACAGCACCCGGAAGATCAACTTATAGAAGAAGGACATTCACCTCATTTGAAGCCTGTAGATATCTCAAAATTCCTCCAGGAAATAGGACTGAAGAAGCTACTAGTCTCTCAGACTCTCCTTAGAAACCAAGTAGCAGTGAAGGGGCGCAATATATCTCCCAGGTCTCAGTGAATGTCACCCCAAAATACATACATGGTCCACGTCGATGTGGAAGCGATTGAAAGGCAAAAAACAGAAGAAGGAAGGTTTTCCAAGAATTGTGAGTAGCTTACGATGGTTAGACTGAAAGGTTTGCAGTTGAGTTGAGTATGAGGGATCATAGGTAATTAAGATGAACTGGTAAGGAAGGGAGTGACTTTTGTGCCAATTTGGACAATATTGTGAAAGATTGGCGTGATTGAAGATTTTGTGATGGATAAATAATAAATAATCTGACGTCTTATTCCTATTCGAAAGAGTCATGTATAGGTGGAGTTCGTCGCTTCTTCAGTTGACTTGGACGAACGTTTCCAGTGAGTAGGAATTTTCAATACTCTATTCGAGTTTGATTCCATATGAACCACCCACATTTTTCATTTGAGATTTTGAAAAGCATTCATTTCCCAAATATTGATTGGTCATACATCTAAAAATTCCATTACCATCGAAAACGTGATAATATTTCAGATTTCTGCAGGAAGTTTCACCAAAATGGCGAATCATTACACCAATTCAGCAATCGCAACTTATAACGAAAACAACTTGTAGAGTGCTATAAAATTCCTCCAATTAAAACATTTCGAGAGAAAAAACATTCATTATGAAGGAGTTTTTTGTCTAAGTCCAGCGATCCATGAACTTATTGAAGTATGGCGTTTCCAAACTGAGTTTCGCTGTCGCTTCAAATTGATAGCGGAAAGGTTACCAGGGAGAATTATGAAGCAATTTTGTGGGTGCCAGAGTCATTAGTCTCTCTCCTCGGGCAGGGTCGGTTCAATACGATTCTGCCATTTTCGGTTGATTAAGAATCGGGAATAAGGGACTTTATTGAAGACAAATGGTTAATGTGGTTCGCGTGAAAAATATTTACTAACACGATCGCTTCCACTGAAACGGCCGTCGAAAACAGAATATTGGTGATAAATACCACTGTAGGAGGCTTTTTAAGCAACTATATCTCATTTCGGAAAAATCTTCCTAGAAGCTTACAAATAAATATGGAACGAAAAGGTTTTGTTTTGTACTGTCTTCTGTACGTTCCTTTTGAAATATTGATAGTTTGGTTTGTTTTTGAAGGAAACTAAATGGTTTTTTTTTCGGAAGCGTTTCAAGACTTATGATCTTGGTGAGCAGGTGTGGCAAGTCTTTCCAAGGGGTACCTACACCACTGATAAAAAATCTGTACTTTATTTTCTGTATTTTTCAGGTATTGTCCAAGTATTCTTTTCGAGAAAACCTATTTTTTTATTGGTGAACCATTTTACCTATTTAAAGCACGCCTTAGCGTGCTCAAATCGAACTTTAAAAAACGCGCGTGTTTTAAAGTTACCGTGGCAACATCAACAACTCGAGAAACGAAGTCTAAATCTATGGTCTAAATCATGTCGAAATGACAATTTTTTTATTATTGATCTGACAGGAGTAGATTGTAACGTCAAAACTTTTATTCGAACAATATTTAACACTGTCAAATTTATAAATTAAAATGGAAATTGCCTTTGGTAGGAATTGTTTGAAATATCAATATTTCCATTTTTCAAATTTTGGGAAATGGTATTGACACTCACAGAACTCAATAAGGTTGAAGTTCCATCAAAATACAAATTAGTTTATGTTTTTCTCATTCCCATGACAACGCAAGGTATGCATCATATACATCAGGGGTGCGTTCATAAACGAATGTACCAAGTAACACTTCACTCTGTAATTGAATTGGTTGACATTTGAAAATGGAGCAAATTGTGACCCGTGATTTATGAACGCATTATGGTTAATCAGGCATCTCGTCTAGTTATGAAATTTGTAAGTTTCCTTGCTGTTGTTCGTTTCCACGACTTTGTTTATGTTATTTCATTTTCCTCTGTGCTTTTATATCGATTATGCTGAACCAAAACCAAAGTAAATTTGTGACATTGGGTGCAAAATATCATTTATTTGATGATATTGACGACAAGAGCGTTAGTGACGATGAAGAAGAAATTTTAATAGTCCCTCTTGGGAAAAAAAGTTGCGCCACAACTAATAGAAAAATATGTTGAGATAGTATTGAAACGGTTTACACATAAGAAATTCCAACAAAACTTAGGAATAACTGTTGAAAAATTCAATATATATTGATCCATATTATGGGATTAATCTTTAGCTCTTTTAAAAATTTTGTATTTGTACTTTCTTGTTTCTAGGTAACCGGTTACAAAAAATACGTCTCATTCCACATTTTTGAAAAGCGCAAACTCGGTAAAATATTACCACGCTCCATACCGCGGTCTGGAAAAGTGTACATTGGAAATGTCAAAGTATATTTATGAACGCTGGAAAAGTAGTCACAGAGTAACAAAAATTTCATTATTGAACGATGGTTGTCAAAAAAGTGTGAGAAATGTGTACTCTATAACGTTTATGAACGCACGCCAGGAATTCAACCATTAGACATTTAGTTCTTATTTCCATCTATGATTTCCATTTCTTGTTGTTGTAGTAGTTATAGACCAGTATTCATAATTTCAAAGTGCATCAATATAAAAAATAGCGTAAAGTATTCGTGGATAACTGGTCTTTCAAACTCTTGCTCTATTTCGAGCACTTCGGCTTCGCCGTCGTGCTCGAAAAATCGCGCGTTTTTTAAAGACCTTAATATCCACTTATACTTTAATATACTATTTCTATTTTCTTGAAAAAATTTGTTATTGAGAAATGTTCTAACAGAAATTTTCTGTATTTTTCTTTCATTTCCAGGAGTATTTTCTAATAATATCAGAATGTTTTAAAGCATTTCCTGTACTTTCAATGTATTTTCTCTAATTTGTACACTATTTTCCTCAGTGGTTCACCCCTCGGATCTTTCCTAAATTTATTTCAAGATTTTATCCACATTTTTCCAATTTTCCAGTTTTCTAGTGCTGACTTTATACATAGGGTCTTCAGTGAATATTCACAAAGTAACAGGGTATTGAAAAACACAATTTTTCCAACATTTAGTTGTTTTTTTTAGAAAACTGATGAATATTTGCCAGAATGGCTCACTTACGCCTTGGGGAATGAATGTTCCAACGTCTTTCGGTCTGGAATCCAAGGAAGTAATGCCTTTTTCTTCACACCACGCCACTATTAGGTTTATACAGTGATAAGACAGAATTCTTGAGATGTGAACATCGATATGGTGATGTTCGTCACTTTGAACTCTTAAACTTTCAGAAAAATTGTAGTCAGCATCTTCCATAAATCCACTATTTTTTTCTGAATGAACGAAAATAAATCTAGGTCCCACAATTCGTCCATATAAATGAAATTGACTACAAGCAGCTTCATTTTAACTCACAAAATCGAAATCTCTATCGAAATTCTCACCTCAAAAGATGTTTTTCCTCCGATATCTATAGCTATTCAGAGTCCCAAGACTGTAGTAACAGAATTATTGTTGTACTACACGGAACATAAACTAAGCAGATTCCACCGGCAAACGTAATCTCTTGTCCCTTGTCGGGCAGTTATTTCCCTGCTCGGGATTAAATTTAGACAGCACCAACGCCATCCGTGATTTAATAATACTTCTATGATCTCCACAGTCGCCGATCCTCTTCTAAGAACGAGTAGATTTTCCACTACCCAATAACCACAACGCCCGATTTCCAGCCACAACAATAATATGGTGATTTTTTTGAGGCAACTTATTCTTTCAATTGGAAAAGGTACAATGTTTGGGAATAACTATTATTCAATATTCCACTTTTCCCATTCTACTTTGAAAAAATAACTGAATATCTGAAAGTATATTGTGCTTGGACACACTGTGCGCTTCTGGCCGGCATGTAAAATACGAACTTGGGAGTAATAAATGACGAAACGTTTCTCTAGGACCCAGCTTTTTGTCACCGTATACAGCGGGCGCCATATGTCCCAAAGGAGACTCGCTCCCTAACTTATTTAAGCATGGACGGACAGACAACGAAAACTTTAGAATACTTTAGGGAACATGTCGTCCACTGGCTGATTTGATATGATACACTGTTCTTTCTCATAACTCCTGTAATTTTTTTCCTTCTTTTGTATATCATTTTGCTGGAAATCTCTAAGAATGGAAGTGGATGGTTTTTTTTGCAAATGGAAGCGCCAGACTGAGCACATAAAATTCAATATAGAATTTTCACTTGGGGAGTTTTATAAAAATCTCAATATTGTTGCTGCACCGAGGGAAGAGTTATTATATAGACAAATAAACTGATTTGTTTGACCCCCCTTTGTTCAATACTAACATTGCTTATTCAATATTAAGAAGCCATATTAACGTGGGAAATTTTGATATAAAAAAATGATTTATTCGAGTGTAATTCCTTTAATGTGAAGAAATTTGTTCTTCTCCATGCACACCTTTATACAATTGTTTTTCAGAAACTGGAAAAGTTTACGAAGCACTATATACCTAATATTTTGTCATAAAATATAACGATGCTATTTGGGTGAAAATTGTTTTCCTTACCCAGAAAAAAACCTAACATCTTGAAAAATATTCCATCACTTTAGAACAACAAATTAAATTTTCATTGTAAATCATTTGGAAGTTTTGACAGAGATTTACATTTTTTAAATAGGCCTATAGATTATTAGCCTCAAATAACATCTACTTCATACCGAAAAAATAAGTATTTGAGTATATTTGTACATTTATTGTTACACAAAAAACTTCTTCACTCCCAATCTCATATTTCTTCACCCGTAAGAAATCACATTAGCCCACAAATTATGTGGCAATTAATATAAAGAACTGTCACCCCACCCTGCCCCATTATTCAGAATCGTACCGGTCGTTTGGAGTGAGTCAGTGAAATTCATAGATAAAGGATATATTATGTGAAATTAGATGTGTGTGCAATTTTACTGATTATTGTAAAGTTTGTGGTTAAAGTGCTCTGGACAAAAATGAGTCTAATAATATAGAAATGAATGAATTGTTAAACACATGCATGGCGATTCCAGAAATTGTGAAATCTCTTCGAAGGTAAGGAAATAAATGTTAGGTTATATTCAAGTAGGTAGAAGTAGCAAGCAAGCGAAATGTACTTCAAACATACACATTTCTCAAATAAACCTGTCAGATCTAGGTACTCCAAAAAACTACTATGCATGGGAAAAGCATTAATGAACACACTTACGGTTAGACAAAGGGTTATGTTTTAGATCATGTAGGTATGTTTAATTTTAAAAATGTATGCTTTCCTATTTCAAAAATGTATAGTTTTCATTTTAATAGATCAAAATATTCAGCAACAAGTCTTTTATTCCTATCCTGCATTCCTACTAAACAGTTTCATGCATAAATAGAGAAGACAATTAATTTTTATTAGATTTAAACATGTTTGTCATAGAAATACTGTCATTTTAATCCGTGTCAAGACTAACCATCGACGCAATATATTGTTCATCAAAATGATGGTTCGGTTATGATGAATATGTTTAATTTTAGTAAAAATTGATAGTTTTCTTAGGAAACATTCGTTTCCAGCAAATAAATATAACTTGCTGGGACGATACATTTTTTACAAATAAAAAACATATCGTTAACCCAAACAATATATTTTTTTAAGGTAAATAAATATATTTTACCGACACAATACATTATTTTATGATAAAGAAATGTCATTCTGCCATAGAATAATTTATCTTATGATAAAACAATATAGTTAGCCCGCAAAAATAAGTATTTGTTATTGGAAAACTACTTCATTTAATTTAAATGCTTTCAAAGGTTAATATAATTATTTTGTCATTGTTCCTTAATAAATAATGTTCGAGACAAACATGATACATTTTCACAAGAATAAATATAATTTTCGATAGATAATTCATTTTATAAATGACAATGAATATGGTTTTATTCATAGGTGATATTACTTCCCGAACTTGAAACAAATCCTTTCTTAACGACAAATTCCATATTACTTAGGCCATATGGAAAATCATATTTATTTGACATAATAAGATTTTAATTGTCACAAATAAATCTTTTTCTCGTTATATCACAATCATTGATTCAATTCGAAGAAACACTTACGCATACCTAGTGAAGTTTTTTTTTTTTTTTTTTTTTATTTAATACAAACATACCCGCATCAACTACTAAGAGTTATTAGCAAGAGGACTTACACAAGTAGTATGTGTTATAGATAATTTTTAAATTTTGTTGTACAAATTAATGTCTTTGAAATATTTAATTAAAGCACTTGTGTCTTTGGTGAGCACATCCTTGAACATCGCACTTAAATTGTTCTGTCTTCTATATCTGGAATATTCGGGACACTCTAAGATGATATGTTTTATGGAAAGAGAAACATGGCAATGTGTACATTCTGGTGCTGGTTCTTTGTTGAGGAGATATTGATGTGTAAGCAGTGTGTGTCCTATTCGCAGGCGGGTTAAGACAACTTGGTCTCTGCGTTTTTCTGGTATTGATAGAACTAATCCGACTTGTGGCTTGACTTCTTTCAGTTTGGATGTCGTATGGTTCCATATTACTTGCCAAGAATTAAATATATGTTTTTTGATTGGATTTATGTGGTCAGTGTAGGGAATTTTTTTAATGTAAGGTGCCTCTTGATTAGATGTTGTATCTACTGCTAGTTGATCGACTTCTTCGTTTCCTTTTATACCAGAGTGAGATGGAACCCATAGAAATGAAACTTTCTTTTGGGTGAGGCGTATTATTTCCAATTCACTTTTGATTCGTATGAGAATGGGATGTGAAGGGTAAAGTTGTTTTAAGCCAAGTAGCGCACTCAGTGAATCTGTTATGATGAGAAACTTGGTTGCTGTAGAGTCTTTGCACATTTTTAGGGCTTCCAGAATTGCAGTGGTTTCTCCCGTGAATATACTACATTGATTCGGTAGTCGGATGGCAGATTTGTTATTTCCACAGATGTAAGCTGCTGCAACTCCATTGTGATTTTTTGAAGCATCTGTATAGATTTGCAGGGTTTGGGGGTATTTAGATATAATTTCCTTGGAGAGGTTTTGTAGGAGACAGGGGTTGGTTGAATTTTTTGGATTTTGAGTTAGGGACGTATTAACATCTGGCTTCTGAGACATCCAGGGGGGAAAGTTAGAGTTTTGTTGGAGCGATAATTCAAATTGTTCAAATTCATAGTTAGCGCGTCTCACTCTTTCTCTAAAAGGGAGATTTTTTGTTGGCTTGGTGTCGTATATTTCGTCGGGTGGGGTGTTTTTTGGGAAAATGACTTGGAATGCATTATTGTTGGGATAAGCAGAAATTTTTGCAGTATAGTTTAAGGAAAGGAGTTGTCGACGTAAATACAGTGGGGGTTCGTTTGCAATGACTAGGAGACTGCTGGTTGGGCTGGTTCTGAAAGCGCCAAATACACATCTAAGTGAAGAAGTTTGAATGACATCTAATTTTTTTAATAATGTTTTCTTGGCGGTATCGTAGCAAATGGAACCGTAATCTAATTTACTTCTTATCAGTGATTTGTATAGGTTCAATAAGGTGATTGTATTAGCTCCCCATGTTCGGTTTGATAAAATTTTTAACAGATTTATTCGGGATTGGCATGACTGTTGAAGAGCTTCTATGTGTGTTTTCCATTTTAGAGAACAATCTAAAGTGAGACCAAGAAAATTTACTTCTTCTACCCGCGTTAGCGGAGTTCTATATAAATACAGATTAAAATTATGGGTGTCTTTTCGTTTGTCGAAGATCACATAGTGTGTCTTTTCGCTTGAAAATTGGAATCCCGTTTTTTGTGACCAGTTTTCAATTTGATGGAGGCAATCTTGAAGTAAAATGTAGGCGAACTTTGTGCTTCTACTTCTCGTATAAATGATGAGGTCATCTGCATAAAGGCAAATTTTGATGGGAGGTTTTATCATTTCGGTGATGCTGTTAATTGCAGTGAGAAAAAGTGTGGGACTCAAAATAGATCCTTGAGGAATGCCATTTTTTAGAGGTCTTGTAGTTGAGATGTGGCCATTTGATCTGACTTGAATAGTTCTGTTCTTGAGAAAATTATTTATGAACGCTAGCATGTTTCCTTGTACTTCCCATGTCTGGAGTGTTTTTAAAATATTATATTTCCAGGTTGTATCAAAAGCCTTATTTAAATCGAAGAATATGGCGATTAGTTTTTGGTCATTCAAAAATGCATTGTGTACTTCACTTTCAAAAGATATTAGATTATCAATTGTCGATCTGCACTTTCGGAATCCACTTTGATAGGGTGTTAAAAAATGTTTGTTTTCAAGATGCCATGCTAGTCTGTTGTTTAAGATTTTCTCTAAAATTTTGCACATACTGCAGGTTAGGGATATCGGTCTATATGAGGCTGGGTCGACTTTTGGTTTGTTGAATTTACATATAGGGATAACTGTTGCATTTGACCAAGTTTCTGGAAACTGATGTTTTAAAAATATAGTGTTGAATAGATCTAGGAGTATTAACTTTGTATTAAAAGGAAGATTTTGCAGAAATATTGTGGGGATATCATCTGGTCCAGGGGCAGAGTTTTTGGTGTTTTCGAGTGAAAATTCAAGTTCCTGCAGAGTTATGGGAACGTTTAGATAAGAGTCGGAGTCATTTATTTGGATTTCGGAAGTTTCAATCAATTCTTTGTGTTGTATAAAGGATTGGTTTAGGCTTCGATCACTAGAATTATATTGGAAAACATCTGCCATAGCCTCACATACATCTTTTTTATCGGATATCAGCTGATTATTATAGGATAAAGTATTTATGTGGAGGAAAGTATTTTGTCCTCTTATTTTTCGAATTTTATTCCATATCGAGTCCAGTGGGGTAGAGGGATTTATGGAGGAAATATAATTACACCAGCTTTCTTTTTTACTTTTTTTAATTAGGAAACGGGTTTTGGCATTGAGTTTTTTGAATTCAAGGCGATTTTCATCATTTTTATGTCTTTTCCACACGTTATAGGCGTGTTTGCTTGAACCTAGTGCTTGAGCAATCTCCTTATTCCACCAAGGGACTGGTTGTCTTTTGCACATTTTAGTTTTTCCGATACTGGTATTTGCAGCTGATATGATGATATTGTTCAGCATTGTAATATTTTCATTTATATTTCCTTCAAGTGAGAAATTGGTGACTTTGTTTTCTATTTCCTAGTGAAGTTTAACATACTTGCTTCTGAAAGTATAACAGGATGCGTGAGGAGCAAGCCAGAAGCAGCACAATGAACATTTGGATGTTCACCACTATATACCTAGAGTACGAGAAACATTATTTGGTTACAAGGTGCTTAACACAAGCAACAATGTATTAAACGTCCCAAATAAAGTACCACCCTCGGAAGGCGGAGGCACGATGGTCTATCTCATCATGCCTCTTTCTTACATACTGCTCATGCCTTCCACAATTTCTCGTAGACTATGAGGCAATTATTATCTCACGTTAGGATTGAATAAGAAGGACTCGAGCATCCTGACATTACCACAAGGTGAGACATGGTTCACAGACGGAAGAAAGTCTAGTGAAGGGACAGGATCCGAAGTGCATTGTGAAGCAAGGAGCACTGGTGAAGCATATACCTCTGCACTTCAGGCATAAATTGATGCTATCCTACAATATGTTGGATAACTGTGTGGGGGACTAGAATGGGAGTAGAGTTCAATAAACCAGCTGTGGCCCAAGACTGCTCCCAAAATATAGAAGGGCGTTGAATGTCCCAAGCAGATGACAGTTGAATATTTTTCTTTCAAAATACATTGGATATTAGGAGAAATCAAATTAATGTATCTGGATCGATTAATATTTCTATATGCATTCCTCATACCTAACTTCAAAGTGTTTGCTGGTATAATGCATTATAATCATCTTAATTTATAAACACTTGATTCAAGTAGTTTAGAACTTGTTAATTACTATATCTTGGATATGAGACTAAGTTGATTGATAGTGTATTAATTATTGATAAATATTAAGCTCAATAAACTATCGAATGATTTTAAAAGAATTGGGGAATATTTGGTGGAGAATGAGCTATACAAATTTATTCATTTCATACATTCCGTGGGGTATTGGAAACGTTAAATGGTGATTGAACACAAATCCGTATTTCGAACATCAATATCCATTTTCACCTAACGAGAATATAAATTCATACATCGAACAAAAAGAAATATTCATATACAAAATCCCTATATTCGATTTAGGCTACATTTATCCCAGAAACTTGAGCTCAAGCCATTGTCAAAAAGAAGCACAAAATTAGATTTTAATCTTTGAGCTTCTGTTCAAAGAACCATATGATTTAGTGAAGCTGAGAGAGAACTTCAACGTCTTACTCCTTTGAGATTTAACTACTTTATACTCCCCCGAAAACTGTTTTATCATTAAATAAAGAGTTGGGAGAGTAAACAAGAGAAGCACGTTCGAGAAATTCTTGGAATACATTATCATCATTAGATAAGTATTGAGTGAGAGAAAAATTGATATTTGGGAACTTCTCGAATAAAACTCCCCGAAGAATATATTTCTTGTAGGAAAATTGATAAATGTTTTCTGGAGAAAAACAGTGGTGGCCGACTGAAAAAAATTGAAGTTTTCCATGAAAATTAAAAATATGTGTTATAACTTTGCATCAATTTAATTTTAGTCGAGCGGATAAAGCAAAAAAGTTAGGAATTTTTTCCCTAAAGACGGATCGGATTGCGGAAAATTATTTGTAAAAAATGTACCTACTTTGTTTCCATTACAAATCGGGAATTGCATCGCTGCAGTCAAAAATGCATGCCAAAAATGCATCTTTTGGGAGGCCTCTGTAAATAAGAGTCAGATCTGGCTCAAATCGGGTACCCGGGGGTTTTCGAGGTCGCTGATCACGATGATGATGTTGAAATTCACCCCCCCCGGACACCTGGGGCTCAGGAACGCCGATGAACCTCGTCTCCGTGGAACTCTCCAAGAAATCACGAGAGGAACGGAAAAAACTTCGCGCCCGGGTTTTTTTCGGGTGGCTGAATTCAAATATGGCATCGGCAAACCCCCCCGGACACCTGGTTGGTGCACCCGAATCTTGACCTGAACGTCATCCCCGAGAACTTTCTTGACAATATCGACAAAAACATCCCGAAAATTATTGGGGGCGTGTTTTTTGAGGCGCGAAATCACGATTTCACGTCTAAAACGACCCTTCCACCACCTGGTGCACCGCAACCTGCGCTTGAACATCATCTCCGAGGGTTTTCCAAATAAAATCGAAAAAGGTGGACCGAAAATCGTTATAAGGGGTTTTTGGGCCGTTCGAGGCCAGGGTACAGCGCACCAGGTGTTCAGGGAGTCGTTTCCCGCGCAAAATTCTGATAAAGCGGCCCAAAAAACCCCTTATAACGATTTTCTGTTCACCTTTTTCGATTTTGGAAAACCCTCGGAGACGATGTTCAAGCGCAGGTTGCGGTGCACCAGTTGGTGGGAATGTCGTTTTCGACGTAAAATCGTGATTTCGCGCCTCAAAAAACACGCCTCCAAGATTTCCGGGCTGTTTTTGTCGATATTGTCAAGAAAGTTCTCGGGGATGATGTCCAGGTCGAGGATCGGGGGCACCAGGTGTCCGGGGGGTGTTCGCCGATGCCATATTTGAATTCAGCCGCCCGAAAAACCCCCGGGCGCGGAGTTTTTTTGATTCCTCTCGTGATTTCTTGGAGAGTCCCACGGAGACGAGGTTCATCGACGTTCTGGAGCCCCAGGTGTCCGGGGGCCTCCCAAAAGATGCATTTTTGGCATGCATTTTTGACTGCAGCGATGCAATTCCCGATTTGTAATGGGAACAAAGTAGGTACCTTTTTTACAAATAATATTCCGAAGCGAATGCATTCCGCATTCCGCATTCCGATCCGTCTTTAGGGAAAAAATTCCGAACTTTGAGCCTTTATTGTGCTTTATCCGCTCGACTATTTGAATAGAATATAGGTAGCTAAAAAACAAAAAAAATCCAAAAAAACGTTTGTTCATACGCCTGAACATTTGTAAAAATGGAACTAGAGGAGGTTCTGTTGGTCTTCCCCCCCTTCCATTGACATCGTTACCAAAATGGCCAGGGACCCAGACCACAGACAATCTCTTGCATTTTCGCATGGTTCCAACAATTTTGACGCTACACGCTATGAGTTGGGTGCTTTTAAATCTAATTGGATACCCAAAGAATTTTACATTGTTTCATGTGTGGATTTGGTATCCTACCATCTCTCCGCATATAAATCTTCCTGAACTGAAGCTGCAGATGATTCTAGTTGGCTGGATGATTCTGAACCTGACCTGTGACCTGGTTAGGCTACAGAGCCTAACCATTTGTTCACCAACAGTTTCAGTAGTTACCCCTTACCGTGAACCCTGTTATCTCGAAACTCAAGGCAGTATAATGCAGTTAGAAGTTTTATATGCATAACAGACAAAATACTATTACTTTCAGTGTCCACCAGTGTAATAATCAGAATGTTGTCCATTCAGCTTACCTTTTCAGGGATACATGGAAAAGAGGAGGACTTGGATCCTACTGAATACATACAAACAAGCTTGTCTCTTCACACCAGGATGCTTTGGATCGTACGCTATGAGGCTTTTGACCACCGAGTGATTGCTTCTGATGTTTTCATGGATCTGATAACGCTCATAAACAGTGTGGAAACCACTTATGGAATAAAATTCTTCATATCATTATTGTAGAAAATTATAAAAAATGCCGAGACACGTCAACTTTTGAATTATGCGTTATGTAAAGATAAATGTAAATGTACAGGGTGATTCAGGAAAGTATGCCATAGTCGGTGTTTTTTTAATGAAACACTCTGTATATTTGCATATTTTTGAAATCCTTTTAATAAACAGATTCCAACAAACTAAATAATGTATGGTCGATTATGAATTATACAGGGTGGAATTTTTATTTTTACAGTTATTAAATACATACCTGATGTATTTGATTTTAATACATTAAAATAAATGCTAGAAATGTTCTCCACCTAGTTGTTGTCAATAGCACAGTCTCCTATAGAACTCCTCGTCAGCTTTGTTTAAAGTTTGAGGTGGAATATTCCGTATTTCTGTAGTTATCCTGTCTTTGAGGTCTACAATGCTAGTTGATTGTGTTGCATATACTTTATTCTTGAGATAACCCCACAGGAAAAAATCTAACGGCGTAAGGTCTGGCGATCTAGCTGGCCACTTAATAGTACCTCTTCGTTCAATCCATTTATTGGGGTAGATTTCATCTAAATAAGTTCTTACCATGAAAGCATAATGGGGTGTTGCCCCGTCTTGCTGGAACCAAACATTTTCATTCGGTAAGCTAGGATCTATTGCGTTGAGATATAAGTTTATCAACGCAGGAATAACTTCATTTCTAAGCATATTTAAATAGTTTTCAGCTTAAAATTTCCATCTATTAATATAGGACCAATCATATGGTGTCCTATGATACCGGCCCAAACGTTCACCTTTTGAGGGTACTGAGTATGTGTCTCACGCAAACAATTAGGATTCTCTGCTGACCAATATCTACCGCTCTGTCGGTTCACCTTTCCATTCAATGTGAATGTCGATTCGTCAGAAAAAAGAATGGTACCAAGGGCTATCTCATTTCTATTCAGCTTATTGATCAATCTTTCGCAGAAATCCATTCTACGATCTGGATCGTCTTCTGTTAACTCCTGCACAAAAGTTAATTTATAGGGATGAAGTTTTTCTTTATGAAGACATCTTAGAACAGTTGTATGACTAACAGTATTTTCACGGGCAATTTGACGTGTACTTGAAGTTGAATTCTTTTCACACTTAACAAAATATCCACTTTCACATCACCTTCAACGAAGTGTGGTTTTCGTTTCAATGGTTTGACATGTCCAAATTCTCTGAATTGTGCATGAATTTTAGACACAGTACTTTGTGAAATATTAGGCAATTCGGGATACCTGTGATTAAATAAGTTTGCCACTTCAACTTGACTTCTGCAGTTATCCCCGTACCTGATCATCATTAAAATCTCAAGTCGGTGAGTCTCAGTTGAATATTGCATTGTTATGTCGACAAGGAAAGGAGTTTTTTTGTCAAAGATTCCACTTTTTTAGTATAAACTGTCAACACATCAACAACTGACAGAATAGAAAACAATCCACATTATTCACCGATTTAAAACAATCCACATTATTCACCGATTTTGTCTAATTATTGGCGTTTTTAAGAATAGTTCAGGAAGAAAAAAATGAAGATAACACCAAATAACTTTTCTTAAATTTAAACTTGATGTAGTACTGGCCGTCTGCAGAACAACCAGATAATGAAAAATTCTCAACCACTCAATTGATTTGAAAACAATTTGGTTGTTGCCATATTGTCCGAAAAGATCGACAAATTGGAATATCTGAAGACAGAAATGAAGGGGATTTCGATAAAAATGAATGTTTCATAAAGAGCAGAATGAAATAAATTTCAAACTTAAAACATACTTAACTAGCTGAACGGAGTGTTGCAAACAGTTCTCCAATTAAAGGAAATAATTAATATTTTCGATAACCGCTATTCACCATTACAAGATTTGAATGCAAACCAAACTCGAACAAGCAGAAACTACATAACGACGAAATGAAAACATGTGAATGAATGATTGCTCCCCAGCGCAATTCAAAGGAAAATAATTCAACTTCTGATCTGAATTAAACGAAAACAGTCGATGTCAGATGCACAAATCTACTCAGATCAATCCATATTTTCTATTAAAAGTTTGTCTTTATAAACAAGTCGAGTATCAAAAAGTTTTAATTGAATAACTAAATGAGGCGTAGAAATATTTCACGGATAGGATTGAAAATTATTAGAAAAAAGTGTTGAAGAATTTCTTGAGAATGTAAAATGGTGTGAAAGAATTTCCGGATAACCAATTGAGATAAATATAAATGAGAAAAAGGTAATGAATGAATCGGGCACCAGAACGAGAATATTTTAATTGGCTTCATCATCAATTTGTTATTAATTAATCAATCGAAGACTTATATTTGAAACTTCTCTATATACCTATAGACAGGATTACACGATAATATTATATGTATTAATTTTTTTCCATTTCACAATTTTTAGTCGGGAAATATCATTTATACAGAATTGTGACTATCCCAATATTTTAATACTATACGGCCATCACTTTATCTTTCCTAATACCTACAAATATATTCGTCAATCATCCGATTAAATGGGATATATGTAGTTTCAGAGAAAAAACTTTTGTCCACGAACTCTGCCTTCGTTCTGTCCATTCATGGAATTTCCACCCATAGAAACAAAATGAAAGTGATAATAAGTGGAAAAACTGTTTAACAATTTGTTCGAGTGACATGTCGTGGCTTTTTATATTTCCAAAACTATTCAATTGAAAACTACCATCTTTCCCCTTTGTTAATACCCACATTAATTATCAATAATTATAATAAAATATAGTGTTTGGAAATAAACATTCATCAAAAGCCATTCCATAGTTTGTGTTATAAATTATTGGTCCCATAATAATGAGTGGTTAATTCTGAAAGTATTATAATTCATATCATTTGAAATGAAGAACTCCACAATTTCATTAGTCAATTAATACAACAAAGCTTCATTTTCACGGCTGTTCATTCATTAAATTGGAAATTTCGATAAAAGAAAATTTCAATAATTACAATAGTTTGTAAAGTGATGCAATTTGAAATGACAATTAAACAGCTAGGTTAGGATAGCGCTATGAAACAACGTTTAAGTGTGTTGAAAACTATGAAAAACTAACATATCAGTTAAATTCACCTCAGAATAATATTGTTTTCCTACGATGACTTAGGAAAGTGACATTTATCGCACTGTCCAGTTCTATGGAAAGTGGAATTTATTCCTACGCGTACGGCAAAAAAACTTATACGTACGTGTACGGATAAAAAAGTTGTCAAATGAATTTATATTAAGATTGACCACTGGCAAACTGTCAAATATATAATTTTCAATTAGATTTATCTATGTAATATCTAAGTTTGACGCGATCTATTTGAAAGGTGAAATCTTTGTCATATTCTTGATTAAAAAAATTTAGGGCGCGGTCGAGGATCGAACCCGTGTACTCTTCGTCAGAAGTCCAATGTTGTACCAACTAATCCAAATCAACTGTTATAATAGTAGGAAAATGTAATCATCTTGAAAGGTATTCATGATAACTATGTATGAAGTATGATGAACAATTATAATTTCACTTTCAATTTCTTCAACTATCCAACCAATTAATAATTGTAATAACCCACCTATATTATATACAGGGTGTCTCATTATATCTGACTGTTTTCAAGAGCTTATATCTTCGAAACGGTTCTAGATAATAAGATGCTGTTTCCACAGTTAGGTTTAAAATTACCGTGAGTTTTGTTGTGACACATTTATATAAATGGCGTACTTCCGGTTTACCCGCTAGAAAAGTGGCGTATTTTCAGAATACAGTAGATGTAATTTTTTAAATGGGACACCCTGTATATTTAGCAATTTATTGAAAGACGCATATTTTTACTTTATAACGGTACTTTGAAGTTTAAAATCGGTGCACAGAAAGCGAAGTTAGATAACTTTAACTAGGATACTGTAATGATTTAGATAAAAAGTTGGAACTCTATTAGCTAAAGTGAACTGTAAAAAACAAATAGAAACATGTTTCAGGGCACTCTAAAACAAATGTTCGATGTGTCTTCCTTCTTGGTCTATACATTTGTAGAATCGAACCAAGTTGTCAAATGCTGCTGTCAGCATTTCAAGAGGAATATTTTCCATTACCTGCCGTATGTGATTTTTTAATTCCTCGATAGTAACAGGCATCGGGTTGTAGACTCTATCTTTCACAAATCCCCATACAAAAAAATCTGGGACAGTCAGGTCTGCGGAATTTGGAGCCCATTCTATTGGACCAGTCCTATCAATCCAATTATTTCCAAATTGTTGACAGATTCTCTTGCTATGTTGGAATAATGGGGTGGAGCCCCGTCTTGTTGAAAGCAAACATTTTGGTTCAAAATACCATCTTGTTCTAACTGGTTTTAACACAATGTGAGGTTTTGTCAATGATCGCAATATTTTTGTGATGTGACATATTAACGCCTCCTTGATTATTATTTATTAAAAAGATATCTGAATCATTACAGTATCTCAAATAAAGTTATCTAATTTCGCTTTCTGTGCACTGATTTCAAACTTTAAGGTACCGATAAAAAGTAAAAATATGCGTCTTTCAAGAAATTGCTTAATATACAGGGTGTCCCATTTAAAAAATTACATCTACTGTATTCTGAAAATACGCCACATTTCTAGCGGGTAAACCGGAAGTACGCCGTTTATATAAATGTGTCACAACAAAACTCACGGTAATTTTAAACCTAACTGTGGAAACCGCATCTTATTATCTAGAACCGTTTCGAAGATATAAGCTCTTGAAAACAGTCAGAGTATAATGAGACACCCAGTAGTTAAACTACTTGAATTTTTTAAACTATTGATAGCTATTGCTAATTTTGAAATCAATTATTTTGACTTTAATTGTAACATTTTGTGAATTAATATGTCAGATGTTGATTACACATTATTTGGTGAAATTATCACGTGATCGTAGGAAAAATACTGTACATTACTCGTGCGAAAGTGATTTTTCATACTCGTGTGATTGTCGCACTCGGCTCATGCCTCGTGCTACAATATTTCCCACTCGTGTGAAAAATGTCACTTTCCGCACACGAGCCATTCGCTAAATCTTGGTTACACTCTAGTACTAGCCCCGATATAACACGTTGTCTGTTCAAGGATAATGGGGCTTCTCTACTGTCAGTGCAGATTTTTATGTTTTTGCCGGAAATTCCTTTTCTGGTTAGTACTGCATATGAGAAGACCTAGGATTGAACGGCAGACAAACATACACACAAACTGCATACTCAAGTTTCTGTTTGGAAAACTACTCAAAGTTCTTATTTCAAGGATCTATGAATGATATTTTATATTTTTTCTTCAATGAACCAAATAGGCTGTCAATTACGCCATTAAATGGCTGAATCTGATCCTATGTGAGGTAAATTCAAAGAAGTTTGGACTCAAGTTGGTGAAATGATATTACCTAGATTTTGCCGGAGAACAATCGTCTAACAATTCGAGTGGAGTTCTTAACAACTTTTTGATTAGCAATTCCAGCTACAAAGAATATTTCCTTTCGGTCTAAGCTCGAGCATCTACTCCTGGATAGCCGATTCGTTTCTTTCTAATTTAATGGTGGCTTTTGAAATTAAATTGAATTACTAAAGTCTTTTTTATACTTTTTAAAGTTTGATATCTCCAATATTAAATTGTGAGATGTTTCTTTGTAGCTTAATTTGAAAAGTAGAACTTTTTAATTTCGAATAGTTAGCTGGAAAACAATGAATTTTTGCGATTAAAAAAAAATTCAATTTGCAATTAAATGAGTTATCAATTTGATATTCAATTTTAACCAGAAAACTACTGACAATATTAACACACAGGCAAAACAATGTATGAGAAAAGTAGCTCAAACAAAGGTACCTATGTAACGATTAATAGAAAAATGAGACAATGACATTAAAACCGATTAAGCTCACGTCATACTACGGATTTAAAAAGCTTGATTTCATTTTATTGTAGATAGAAAACATTCAATGAACATATACAAATCCATTAAAATATAATAAACAGAGCATTTATTTCCATTTGTCTCTAAAACCTCGTTAATATGTAGAATTAATAGGAGAGTATAATTAATATAAATAATAATTGTACAAAATAATCTATTATATGCTCAACTGGGTAGGAAAGGGTCAGACAGTTAATCCGGCTCCAAAATACAACGAATCCCTAATATATAAGTATGTTCATTTCAAGAGGTAACTGAGTACACGGTAGAAATGGATTCATGTACCTGTATATCTAATTTTGGGAATCATCTTATTTCATTAGCAATTATATCTCATTTTAGTTGTTGCTGAATATGAGAGATTTTTTCAGAAAATGCTCTCGCTTGGAAGTCATACAAACTGCGCAAAATTGAGTTGGAATTTTCTCGCGTAAATTAGCTTGTCAATTGATCAATTGACAGAAATAACTCCAAATTTCGAAAAATGTCGCTCTGCTTAAAATAATCCACAGGCGCTGATGTAGAGCATTGTGGCGACAACAGGAAACAAAATTATTGCTTTCCAAGACCAAGATCATTCTACTATGTCTAGAAGCAAAATTTGCCAACAAGAATCTGGTCTGCTGTGCTATTTCTGGAGTAGTGATTTCAAGACCTCACGTTGGGCAAGGAGAGTGAGGTGGAGCTTTGAATGAACTGAACCAACCGAACCAAATTATCCAACTCATCATATTATCCAACTATCTAACATCTAACTTCCAGTCCTACTCATGCCAAAGCCCCGACCGGAGATCCCATTGTATTTGGCGAAGAGAACTATCTCAAAGCAAAGATTCACTGAAATGGGATACCAGGCTTATGGCAAACTCGAGCCTTTATCGAAGGACCTTCAAAACTGGAAGCAAAAGCCTTGTTGGTCATAACTGGTCCATTACTGAAGTTACCACTAAAGTCACAACAAGTACCACATTTCCCTGATAGAAGATCAATCGGTGGATGCTACAGAGTGACTTTTGAATTCCTAGGAGCTGCATTTGTATGCCTTGAAGATGCAGATGATCTTGTCTCTCCAACTTTTTTGTGGATATTAAACGTTAAGTGAAAAACTAATCTGAATAAAGACGGTATCCCAAAATCTGTTCAATTTAAATAATCTGTTCAAA
>CAJUYH010002652.1:38543-50549 GCA_910591685.1 Galerucella tenella
TAAAGACGGTATCCCAAAATCTGTTCAATTTAAATAATCTGTTCAAAAAGCCAACGATTTTCTATTTTTTTTTTCAAAAAACAAAGATCGAAGTTTTGAAAAAGTTTTGACTGTGTATAAGCTGAATATCCCCTGGCTGGGCAAAATTTCTATACATGACGTTAATTTCACTTTCTGTTCATTATCTGGATACTGTGAGCATGAAATTTAATTAAGCTAATGGATACCTACAGTGATAATTTTAGATTATTTTGATACATGCGAGATTAAATATCACTTCAGGCGTTAGAACGGCAAAACATCGCTGATACGTTCCTACCCCCTGCATGTTTATAGGCGAATTGACGCTAGCGACGTTATTAATTTGTCTGTGATATCAGCACTTCTGATAAATCAGCCTAAGACAACCGCTGCGTTATTACGATATGCAGTAACAGTATAATATCAATTTCTCTTTAAGGAAGGATATAAAAGTCAAAATTTAAGCGCACATTCGAAATTATTTTTATTACATCATAAAACTGCCACAAATATGCCATAATTTTGAAAACAACATTTTTGAAAAAAGGTTTGAAATACTTTTGCAAGGATATAACACAACCTCATGCTCCCTATTTGGAAAATTAGCAAATGCCAGTGAACTCAAAAACTGTTCGAATTCATTCGGTTCAAACAATACTTTTGCCTAGCCCACAATGACGGTACTTTTACTGTGTATTTGAATAATAATAGACCGTTCCATACCTGGCCACTTATGGCCAGATTCGTGCCCTTTGAATTTCCTTTAATAGGAGTATTGCAAATCCAGTATTTGTGTTCAGGCCTACTAGATTGATAAACTTGCGTGCTTAAATTTCACAAATTATGTAACACATCACAATGTTATCAAATACACGACAGGCTTTAAACAACCGATTGAGGTATTGCCTCGCTCGAAATAAAGCCTGGAAAACTCTTTTTTATGCCAAAATGGAAACGGAAATTCCTAATATTCAAATTGGTTCTTCTTTTGAGTTTGGTTTCTAAGACCTTTTAACGCTCTTCCAGCTCAATTTAACTCCCAATAATCTATTAACTAATGAAAAATACCCATTGTAGAAATAAATCCGTTGAAGCGAAGCTGGAATTTGTAGTCATGGAAGGAAAAATGTTTGTAAGATTATGAAACAACTCACAGCTAATACATTTGTATGGAAGCAATATTTGACAAACAAGATGAAAAATATAGAAAGTATAACCTTATTCAATAATTGTAGGAAAATGTAACGATAGAAAGGACAGCTTCAAAAGGAACTCACATTGTAATTATTCACAGGTTACCTGTGATGTTATTAACCACTGAACAACGTAATTTGTATTTGATTCATGCTCAAAGCTGTAAAGTTTGTGAATAGGGAGATGCCCAAAAATTTTAAACCAGGATTTCTATATTGTATAGATTGCAATTTGATATTTAATTTAAAAAATTTTATGAATGAGGCTTTCACTTGATGTAGATCCATACTATAGTTTGGCAAGTTTATCTGAAGCTATGGGGATTCGGTAGGGGGCGAGGAAAAACATGGCGCCTATCTGTCAAACGTACAAGTAGCGTACGGTACCTATCTTACTAAGTAAAACTGAAAATACAAAGGTAACTGACAATACCAACGCCACTGGATAATCAATATCAGTCAAATGACGAAGTGAGAGGGAAGATATCAGGCACTCACCTGCCAATAAGAAGTCAGCTGGTCGATACAAATCACCAATTATGTAATTCGGAGGGTGTGGTCATTATGATTTTCGTACAACGCTGCCAGAGCTTCAAAAAGCCCATAACAAATTTGGAAAAGTGTTATTTTAAATATTCATAAATTGAAAAAATAATGTTAATAGAATAAATCCAAGGAAACAAACACATTATAAAATTAACGTTCAATCATATTTTTAATATTGTTAATAATAAAAAGACCCTTTTCTAATTATTATCACTACATAGTTAACACTTCAGTTTCTTCATAGTTGAAAGTGGCAATGTCGAATGTTTTCGACTGCATTCCTTTCACGGCTTCAGAGAAACTTGCCAAAGTATAAATGATGTGATGAAACAATTAAATTTGTTAAAATCTACTCATTTGAAAAAGCTACTGTGTCACAACTTTAACTTCAACATAATGTAGATTATAACAAATTAAACTGTTTCATTACATCATTCAATTCTAGAATACAGGTAATTTGCAAGATGTTACATTCAAAAGAAATTGAAACTTTGGAAAAAAATTCCCCACTGCTCACAATGATAAATTAAATGTATGCTACATCAAAAATGATGCTTTTACACTGCGTATAAATTACATTATTCGTATTGAAAATTGACAAGTGATAAGAGACTACGAGTAATACATTTTCTCTACCCAATTGATCTTCTTTACTGCCAAATTTTGTATGATTAAAACCAGAAAATAACAACACACTGACATGGTAAACGAAGTTGTGAATACTGCTGTCAGTTGCAAGTAGCTGAAACTAAGCGCTATTGATATTCTTATTCATCGTTACATGGAAAAACAATGTGAAGCTGTTTGAAAAAAAAAACTGTGACATATAAAATGGTAATTTGGGAACGAATTTAGTTCGTGTTGGTTACAGTGAACAAAAATATTATGATAACTTGACAACTCAACGAAATATTTCAAGATTATTTTATTGCAAAGATCAATATAAATATTGATATAATATAATTTGAAGGGCTTCTGTTTCCATTACCCAGCCCATCGATTGATATCCAATCTCTTTGTGAATAATTCAAGTTTCTATCAGATTCGAGAATTAAAGTTCACACCAGCTCGAAGGAATGAAGTCGCTTCAAAATCAAACACTATACAGTTGTACTATTAGTTCAAATCACAAAAAGTCCAGCTAGGCATGTACTGAATTTGCTTCGAAAAATTTGAGATTTGTGAGAGGAAGTGAAATATATAAAACTCAAATATTTCCCAGTGAAAGGAGTGTAAATAGACAGCTACCTTCAAGAATGGAACAGCAGTAGTCACAGATTCTCTAAATGGACAGACGATGAGACAACACAAACAGGATTGTAGTGTCAAAGGACTGCGAAATCAGGAAAAATAATTGGGCAGTTTGTACATCCGACAGAGAACTGAAATAGCTGCTGAGTGATGACCTTATTGGAAGAGGGATTTGAATGAAAGACATTTAAAAAAAAATTATTCATTTGCTGCAATGGATTTCGCTTGTTATGAATTAGATTGGAGTTTATTCTATTTTTGGGTTGGGTTATAATTATTATCTATTCAATATTTGGTAGTCTTAAGCGAGCTCTTGGCTATAACTCAGCGGCTATTCGCGGTTACAGGGTGTCTAACAGTAAGAAGTGGGAGCTGCTAAAATAGTTAACTCTATGCGAGCTGTATTGAAACTGCAAGCTTCGAAAGAGCGCGCGTGCTTTCTTTAAAGAGTTCATTTTCCTACAAGCTATTACCTGTTAGTGAATAAATACCCGCTAAAATTAAGTGGTTACTAAAATTGGCTGTAAATGTCACGTGTCGCATGTGTTGAGTCTAGTAGTAAGACTTTTAGTGTTACCGATTCATCAGAGGCTGTCTTATGAATTGGTATATATCATTAAATAGTTTTGTTCCATTGGAATATTGGTCAGCCAAAGTTATATTGAGAGAATCTCACATATGCTCATAACAAACATTCGTATTTCCTTTGGCTCCATTATTATATCCGCCCATATATACCAGAAATTCAAGAGATTCAACTGTCAATTATACAGTTGAGACAATCACGTGTTGAAACAAGAGTGGGAGGTTTGAGCCAATGCCAGTTACCACCTCTTGACTGTAGTAACTATGGTCACTGACTCTACCTTTTTGTATTCACCATTTGTGGCAAAAATTGGAAGTTTTCATGACCAGTAACCCACTAAAATTCACATGCTTGGAAGCAAAATAATCGCTTTGAATTAACACACTAAATAACAGCTATTGCGATATTTGATATTATGCAATGAGCACAAAATGATGCCCATTTTGCACGAGGATAAAATTTGCAGCCGAAGGCAAGTGCTGCAATTTATACAAGTGCAGAATGGCCATTTTGTTGCGAGATGCATACTATACTTTTTCTATGACAACACATCGTTCACGTTTAATAAATGCATACATTGCAAAAACTTTGAGAGGAATAAACTGATAATATGTCATTACTCCGAATTCCCCGCTAATGGGCTTGCTATCAGAATTGAAACATGAATTGAAGAAATATGTAAATATTTTTTACTGCTATTTCTAATAGGTACACAAAAATAGAAGCCTATAAATATGTATTCGTAGAAAACAACTATGAAATTACTCGTTACCTACTAAAACTTTGACAGAAACTATCTGCTGACATTTCATCAATTTGTCGCTGGACGTCATAATTTAACAAGCCGTAGTCGTCGTGATTTAAGAGTAAACCTAGAACTAACACGGAATATTCCATTTCACATTTTGCTGTTTAGCAACTTGCCTAGCAGCCGATGCAAAAATGAAATTCTGTACAAAATGTGCTTGTTTATGAAAATATCTTGTAAATAATTCCTACATAAACCAAAATAAAAAAAAATGGCTATTTGGTATCACCAGTATTTGAGCAAATAATTTTGTCGAAATAGTAGTGCAATTGTAACCATTAACAAGTGCCTCTTAAGATAAATTCTTCAATAATTTAGTGACTCATCCGAAATTGCTCTGAATTCGTTATTTTCAACACCCATTCCCATTTAAACTTTTAGTTTGTTGAGTCGAGTTCATTTTTTATCGCATAGGAATCTTTTTCTCCGTAACTTTCCATGAAAGTCAGTTGAAGATAATATTGGAGACTTCCGCGAAGGGTCATTAATTTAAAAAAGAAATTTTCATATTATAATGATTAATGGTGGAAAATATGCTAGGTGCTATACTAGCGATGTTGAAAACGGACTCTCAATCTTGTCTTCCTCATTTATATATCGAACAGTTCCTTTTTTAACTACGGAGTTTGATTAAGAAGTTAGGAGCTATATATATAATTGTTAATCTACTAAGTGATATGAAGCTATAAAGTTTTAGTAACTCTAAACGCATTCGACAGCAATAAGAGTAAGGTTTACAATCGAAATTTTGATGCAGTATCACATAAAAATGAGTACAAATTGCACTTCTGTTCTTGTTAAAGTGGAAGGCGATAAAATTTGGTAATAAGCGAGAACTTAGTGTCTGTGAAGAATGAGACGATGTACCACAAATTAAAACCTTAGTTTGGAACTTTATAAAACATGTCTCGATTTATGATGGAAATTATTGCTGATAAATGAAATCCAGAAATTAATGTGTAAAGGATTGATTATTACTAAAATAACTACGGAAAATCACCAGCAGTTACCTTTTAAATCGACCTGAACTGAGAAAATTCGACAAATAATTTGCTATCATAAATACTGTTACGATTATTCAACTGAACTATTTCCAAGCCAATGATTTTTAATATTCCACGATCAAACTGTACATGTTTACCTCTAGTGAATTGATATTTCGCCCTGTTTCTGAGTATACACTCCATGTTTTTCTATCTACAATTAATCAAAGTAAAATTAATCATTCGTTGACATTTTGTGCTGAAGATTTCGAACAATGACAAGATTAATTATCAACGTCAGTATTTTTTTTTTTCGAGAAAAGTTAGACTTTATAGGTACTGAAATTACATTAGATGGATGTTATTTAGTAGTCACATTAATACGACCACTACATGAGAAAAGTGTAAGAAACTCTTGTTACCACAAAATTACAAATAACTTTACTGGGTTGAGGAGTGATAAACAATTATTAACAGTATCCAAACGACAACTGCCCCGTTTCCTTCTCTAAATATCGGTTTTATCAATTTCTAGTTAACAGACAATTCAGGCAAAATTCAAATCATGCCGCGACCATTTTGTTATGTATTTGCTGATATCTTTTGTCAATCTTTGAAGTCAAATGTGATAAATGGCTCAATAAATCGTATAGATGAACTCGATGCAAATAGGTTGACGAAAGAATGGAACTGGAACTAGACTATATCAAAGCAAAGATTATTTTGTTTTCATTCACTTGCCGTATCCACAGCTATTAGTTATTAGCGGGAGTTCAGTTGAATATTGAAATGCAAATATCCCCATTAAAGTTTGGGATATACCTATAAACTCAATTGTCCAGAATGTAATGCTGTCTATATTGGTCAAATCCATCGAGATTTTGGAATTAAATACAATAAACACTTATAAGCAGGCAGATTTAAACAACCAAATGAATCAACTTGATTGAAAACATTCATTAACACCTAACACAGAACTAGATTACTTCATTCATTGAGAAAAAAGAACGAGGTTCCGTTGAATAATAATTGGAAATTGGAAGACACTTAAGAAGCCCACAATATGGAGTCGTCAATGAACAGATAAATCTGGGGAGCTCTCCACTATTAAATTTTCTTCTTAAGACCAATTGTAAAGATCAGCAGATATAGTTTCTCTTGGTATCAGTTATACTGATCCTTGAATAGAAAAGAAGAGCTATGAGACTCCAAATACTCAAGCTTAAATATTTGTAATAGGTATTTCTATTTGTTCTAGCCAAAATATTGAACATCAAGTAGGCATCACATCAAATGTAACTTCTGTCATTCGTATATAGATTTTTCCATTGAAAAGGAGATATTTAGGAACAGTGATATGAGTAGATTTTTCTTCTCTCTTTAATCTTTAATCAAACCACAATAATGTTTTTATTTTTTATTTCGAAATGAAAAATAATAGTATATTACGTAACGTGTGTGGTAAGAAGCATTCCGTGAGTGCGTGAAATGCTTCACAACACGAGTTACGTACTATACTTCACCTACGACCTACTTGTACTTGTATTTTTCATTATTAATATATTTTTGATAATCGAAAGTCCATTTTTCAATTATAATCGAAACATATACTTAGCCCTTTGGGCTTTTCATAGTTAAACGTGCCCATATCGAGTGTTTTCAAATAGTAAATTTTGAATAAAATTGTGACTTCTATTGACAGTTGCTAGGGAAGCCGTGCGATTTACTTTACAGCTGTGTGTTTTTTTCTACAGTGCTTTATAGACGTCATTACATTGATACCGACTGTGTGTTATTGACTGATTACAGGGGGAGTCGTAGGTAAAAATTATTATTGTGGTTTGATTCCCAAGAAATGAGAGAAAAAGGAATAAGTAATGCCATGAGGAACGTACAGAAGATATGAGTAGATTTTACCAATTGAGGGTCCACACATCAAATTCAAAAACTTCTCCGTCCATCAAAACAAGTAATTTTAGTAGGTACTTAATCGAAATTTGCTTATTTTTTTCTGTCCGGTTAATAGTCAGCAAACATAGACTACTCACTTTAACGTATGAATCGCTATAAAAAATGGACATTTCAAACTTTAACAGCGCATTTTTTCCACCCTTTCTTCTTCCCCCTTTCTATTTACCTGTACTGCAGTAAACATTAATGCCCAATGGGGTTAGCAGAGAGAAATACAGGAAATTAAATCGACTAGGCTATTTTATTCGGATTTTATAGAAATTAAATCGTTAAATGAAACACTCCAATTCTTATGGGCTCATTGGAAAACCACATTTTCAAATGAATGTCAGTGAGGTCTGGGTTTCTATGGATGTCATTAATTCGAAAGCCAAGTGGGATGCTGCAAAAATTCACATAAAAATAAATTATTTGGACAGTTAACGGCTTGAAGAACTTGCGATAAAAAGTATTCATGAAATGTCATTTTTGCTGTAGCTACATTTTATAAGACATAGTCCGAGAGCTGGTAGACATTTTTCAGTAAGTATTTGAAGCACGCTGGAAACCTATTCAATAATGAAACTCGAACACATAATCAATACATTTTGTTAGATTGTTTGTTAATAGTGCTTGGCAGCTTATGTAGTGCGAATGAGTCGCTTTGGAAGTGATTCTATGACTAATGTTGATCTGCCGATTGAGAAAAGTTTACCGTGTAATACCGTTAAAACTAATACCTTAATATGGAAACCGTTTTCGGAATTTGACAAGGCAAAGAAATACTAGCTTTTCAGAACTACATTCTCAGAGCAACTAAACCTTATCCTGAAATATTGGGAGTGAAATATAAAGAGAGAAAACGGCGAAGGTTACTGTTAAAATCCATTTAACATTATGTGTTCATCTCTAATCTTAGTTTTAAATTTAAATACTTCGCGCGTTCTTTTCACCGGATTCCGCCTCTATTCCAACGTGGTCACTATCCCCCCCTCATTTCCGTTAACTCCATTTTAAACCACTTGTTAGAAGTCATTGATCGTACATGGGTCGTTCCATGCTTCGTCCAAGAACGGGACGAAAATCTCTTTTCACCGCCTTTGTAATATGAAGTGATAGTAGTAGTGAATAATTGTTATCTAAGTTTATGTATTAATATGCCGCTGGAAATTGGTGAGGTGACAAATTTGCTTAATAAATTTTAACCGCAATTGGCTCTATGTTCAATGGGCATCATTATCTGGCGAGATCCGAATTGCATCCCAAAAATTCAACTTTTACCTGGCCAAGAAAAGGTCACATCCGAATTGCATCCCACCTCGAAAAAAGGTATTTACTAATTAATAACACCATTTCAGGTAAACTGCGCCGCAACGTTGCCAATTTGTGCTAAAATTCTTGAAATATAGTTTAAAAATCAATGTACCGATTAAAAGTTTAGGTAATTATTTGTATTTTATATATTTGGAAATAAATCAATTTAAATAAAAAGATACACATAAAAAGGATAAAAATGTATTAAACGTAAAATATCTAGTTAACATAAATAAAATAAACTTTTGCACTTAACATTTTTTTATGTAGATTATAGGTTAAGAGGTTCAATCTTTCATAACATACATAAAGGTACAATAATAACTAAAAATACCCTAAACCTTAGGTTTACACCTATACGAAACTGTTTTAACAAACTCAAACTTTGTAATTATATTTTCTTCTAGCTCTTTAATTTTCATTTTAATAAAATCTCGTTTTTTTAATACATTGGTGTGAACTTTTGGTATAAGGTGTACACCATAGAGAAATATAATATAATGAGAGTTGTCGACCCTGTAGTAACAGTTGGCATCACGTCGATCGAAGCGCACCAGGAAGGGTTGTTGGAACTAATTTTTGAGGGCGGGATATTTAAATTGGTTAGTTAGGATTGTCGGTATGAACATCTCACAATTTGTCTAAAAATTGTTTATTATATAATTATTTCATTACAGAAAATTAAAACTTATTTAATTTTTAATAATGAAATGATTATAATCAATAAACAATTTTAAGACACATAAATTAGATAAATGAGAAATCAACACTAATATAAAATTTTTATTAAACTGCACATAATATAACAAATAATCTACATCTATATTATTATCATCAATTCATCGAACATTTACATATTATTAATCACAAAATAACATATTTTTACTAAACTTACATTATATTTAGGAAAGTTAATCCAATATCACATGCAATTGCACATTATTTTAGAATTATTCACAGAAACTGCAAAAATTTAAAGAAAAAGGAGTTAGAAAGTAGATTCTTCATTCCTATGAAGACAGGAACAGGTCTGAAACAAAATAAATAAAATGCATTACCTTAAGTTACAATTTGTTAGGTAGATGAGTTTATTTGAGGCTATCTATCATTATTGTTAGAAAAAATAAGCTTTCATTTCACAGGCAATACTGGCAATAGCTACAGTATTTTCAAAAGCTTGGGTACCTACTATTATTATGTTCAACTACTTTTGGTAGTAGTGTATGATCTAAGGATTGCAAAGGTAAAACAAATCTAATAAGTATTTTGCATAATGAACCTGTAAATGCATTATTATTAAAATGATCTTTACACAACCTTTGATCCTTTGATGTAGAAGGAAATTCTAAAATGTACCTCTGTTCACTTTGATTGATATCAGATGGAAATTTGAAAAATGTTTTATTCTTCCTACAAATTGCTAAGTGGCCAAAAATATTTACCAAGCAATACAACTATGACGTATTATATTTGGTGATGATATTTTAAAGGTTTACTTACTTTTATTTCCTTCATTAGAACTAAAATCCTTAATTCCTTAATAAATTTATAAAAAATAAACTAATTTTGTAGAATAATTATTGACACTTTCACTATGACTTTGACAAGCAGAAGCTAGATTCACACCAGCCAATGTATGATTGATTTTGTATATTTTCGTTTTTAATGATTTAAAAGTTGATATACTAGGATATTTCATAATATTTATCGACATTGAAGGATGAATAGTGAAGTGAAATGTAATTTATAACGTTTTAAACCATTTTATTCTATTTCCCTTTTGTAAAAAGTCTTGTAGTTCTCACGACCGAAGCGACTCGATGCGCGGGTCAGTTGCGCAGAAACGTTGTGCCTTATACCGCCTATACTTCAATCCGTCTCTTTTATTTTGTCTATGGTGTACACTATTAATTTTTATGTATGTGTCGATCTGAAACTGCAAAAGTACATCTAAAAATACATTTATGTTTGGATGAGCACAGTAAAAGGATTTATTATACCTGGAGTGAAAAGATTCACAAGCATTTGTTGTTCGTTGAAGAGTTTCTGAATGTTCAGCCCAAATATGTGGCGGAAATGTCGCGTTGTCTTCTATATAATTTTCGACAAGATAGTCGCAAAATTCACTTAGTTTGTCATTTTCCGGCTGGATTGCAGCCAAGTCAAAAGCGTAAACTTCTCCAACATCTTTAGGGTCAAGAAAAGATAAACCAAAGATGTATGTCAAGTACTTCGAAATTTCGTCATATTGGCCTGACTTATTTTGATACGGAACTGATAAGCCAACCGCTTGAATTTTTCTATACCAGGATTGTCCCAAATGAAATTTACAGCCACGGATAGATGCCAAAGGAAAAGTTTCTGAAATTGCTTTATGAATTGCAATTTCAAAATCTGCGGTTATGGTTTTAGGGGCTAAAGGAATATTTAGATTTAAGCACTCTTCTTTTAAGTATTGAAAAACAAGAGAATATGTGAAAGAGAGTTTGTTAGGAAGTAAACAGAACACTAGGGGAATATAGGTATTATCTTTTAAAGCATGAATGGTAAACAATTGTAGAAAATATTTTGGACAATACTGAAACGTACCATCCACGTAAAGATCTGAAGAAGAAGACAATAAATTAAGGTTGGTTTGACAAGAAAATAGAATGATGTTATTTTCTTTATCGTTTCTCAACAAGAAATTTTCATTTTTATTGGTCACGATGGGGACTACTTCAATTGAATTGTGAAATTCTGTTACGCTTTTTGGAACCTGTATTAAACCATTTGACGATCTTGCACTATGAATGTTTTTACGAATTCGTTCTACATCCTTAGTTGTTATAGTATCTATCTCCCTATTTTTTATTTCATTCCGAATTAATTTCATTGGCTTTTCACACATGTCACTTACAGCAGCACATTTAACAGAGTTACTAATGTTTTGTCTGTTTAAAATTTCCGCTGGCACTTTCTCGTGGTTGTGATTTAACACCGATTCAATTAATTCATCACTTACACAATTTGTTTTAAGAAAAGCTTTACAATTTCGTTTTGTACATTGCCACCTCTTCACCGTATCTTTACCTAACATTTTTTGAAAACAGAATGTATACCCCTGAATAACAATTAAAACTTTACCCTTTTCACTTAAAACCGTATTGATCTCCATATTTTCACCAAAATCACACAATATATAACTACAAAATGTTACTACGATCTTTGCGAAACGAATCAGAATTTTGAACTACTGGTAAAGTATAAGCGTCAGCCCTTTTTAAATGCAACCATCAAACTTAATCTCTACTTAATACCCCATTAGTATTTAGTATTAAGTAAACATTTGTTTATGTGTCAATAAACATTTTG